>LR990519.1:19235000-19514918 GCA_905147745.2 Phlogophora meticulosa | reverse complement strand
AGTACTTAACTAGAGCAGCGGATACAGCAACAGAAAATTGGAAGCAGTTCTGCTCCACACAGGACCGGGAGAGTATGTGGGATGGCATTTACAGGGTATTGAGGAAGACGGCCAGAAGACAGGAAGACACGCTCCTGAGGAACACCGCAGGCGAAACACTAAGCCCAGAGCAATCAGCGGATCTTCTGGCAAAAACGTTCTACCCAGACGACTCTGTGGATGCCGAACAACAACACCACGCGTCGGTCCGGAGACTTGCGGAGGAACTTTCCCCAACTGAAACCCAGGGTCTGTCGGCCGACGATCCACCATTTACGCCCGCGGAGCTGGAAATGGTCCTTCAGCGACAAAATCCAAAGAAAGCTCCAGGACCCGATGGACTGACGGCCGACATATGCACAGCTGCTATAAATTGCAACAGGGAAGTGTTCCTGGCGCTGGCCAACAAGTGCCTGGAGTTACCGCACTTCCCAAAGCAATGGAAAATAGCTCACGTGTGCATACTCCGTAAGCCAGGCAAGGACGACTACACCCACCCAAAGTCATATAGACCAATAGGACTACTCTCGGTCCTGGGCAAAATCGTTGAGAAGCTCGTCGTGGGCAGACTGCAACACCACTTCCTCCCGACTCTAAACACACACCAATACGGGTTCATGCCGCAGCGGGGAACCGAGGACGCCCTCTTTGTCCTAATGGAGCACATACGGGCCGAAGTAAGGGCCAAAAAGGTAGTGCTTTTAGTATCACTGGACATAGAGGGGGCCTTTGACAACGCGTGGTGGCCTGCCCTCAAAATGCAGATGCTGCACAAAAAATGCCCCAAGAACCTCTTTGCTCTCGTATCTTCATACCTGGAGGACCGGTACATCAGGGTCAACTACGCCAGAGCGACTAGCGAGAAGGGCACCACAAAAGGATGCGTCCAAGGCTCAATAGCCGGTCCGACGTTCTGGAACCTTATCCTAGACTCGCTCTTGGAGGAATTGACGACAATGGGGGTATATTGTCAAGCGTTCGCGGATGATGTGGTCCTCGTTTTCTCGTCCCACGAGGTCAGCTCCCTGCAGCAGTCAGCTCAAAGAACGCTGCAGACAGTGTCAGACTGGGGGTTACGAAACAAGCTTTGCTTTGCCGCTCACAAGACCAACGCAATGGTGATTACGAAGAAGCTCAAGTACGACACCCCCGTAATTCACATGTCTGGCATTCGACTGACCCTTGTCGAGGAGATCAAGCTGTTGGGACTCATCATAGACCACAAGCTTACCTTTAATGCGCACGTGACTGCAACATGCAAAAAAGCTGCAGACATCTACAAACAGCTAGCGTGCGCGGCAAAGGTGAAATGGGGCCTGAACAGCGAGATAATCAGGACCATATACGTGTCGGTGATAGAGCCGATCGTGTTGTATGCAGCGAGTGCATGGGCCCCGGCAGCAGAGAAACTGATGACAAGAAATCAGTTAGACTCGCTGCAAAGAGGCTTCACGCAGAAGATCTGCAAAGCATACCGCACGGTGTCTCTAACATCGGCTCTCATCCTGTCGGGCCAACTGCCCCTGGACCTCCGGGTCACTGAAGCATCTACCCTATTCAAGGTAAAAAAGGGTCATTCTCAGGAGTACCTACCGCCGGGAAGAGAGGTCGAACGCAAGGCTGGGCCCCTACAGATTCCCCATCCATCGCGGCTCATAATAACTGAGTATGAGTGCCTCGAGAACATGGATCCTGAAACCCTGAGTGACCACCAAGTAACCGGACCGCATATTTATACCGACGGCAGCAAAATAGAGGGTAAAGTCGGTGCGGCCTTTACTTGGTGGAACGAAGGCAGGGAATCCAAGTACTCAACCTTCCGCCTGGAGCCGCACAACACAGTCTTTCAATCGGAAATGTACGCGTTATATCGAGCAGTCAGGACGGTGAGAACGTCTAGGATGGCCTGCGCCAACATATTAAGCGACTCAAGATCTTCGCTTGACTTGTTGAGAAGCCCGTCTGTCACTCACCCGTTGGCACTCGGTATAAAAAGGCTAGTACGTGAAATCCGAGAGGAGGGCAGAGACGTGAGGCTGTTTTGGTTGAGAGCACACGTGGGCACTCCTGGGAACGAGAGAGCGGACGAGTTAGCAAAGAAAGCGGCTCTTACAAAGAAAACAGCGCCCGACTACGACAAGGTACCAATATCCTTCATCAAGAGGCAGATTCGTGAGGAAACTGTAAAGAAATGGCAGCAGCGGTACGAATCCTCCAGCACAGGCTCGGTCACTAAAGTGTTTTTCCCCACCGTTCAGGCGGCAAGGAAGATCCTTAAAGGCATGGCACTGTCACCTACCCATGTCCAAATGTTGACCGGTCACGGAGGATTCGGGGCCTATCTCCATCGCTTCCACATTAAAGACAGTCCCTCATGCGTCTGCGATCCCAATTGTGAAGAGACAGTATGGCACGTGCTTACCGAGTGCCCAAGATTTGGTCGTGAGCGAATGGATCTGGAAACTGAAATCCAGATCTCAGTTATTCAGTCCACACTCCATTCCATCATGGAGAAAAAGGCCACCAGAACACCATTCTTGGAATTCGCGAGCAGGATCGTGCAAGTCGTAGCAAAGGCAAATGGTTCAACACAGTTCACCCCACACACACACAATCCTACACCCACACCCACACCCACACCCGCACCCACACAAATACATCACTCCGTGAGCACAGCCGTCACCACGGATACGCCCAGCCCCAGTAGTTCCCAGCTAAACCCTCGCACCTTGGCTTTACGCCAGTTACTTACATGCGGGGAGAGTGGGCAACCAGGCATCAGAACCCGTGGCGTGGCCCTCTTTATGAACAAGAACGCCGAGAGACTTGGTATAAGCTTTTGCCGCGCGGAAAGGGGAAACAGCGTCGCCATATCGCCGGGCCTTGCAGCGTTGATTAACGGGAGCACCTCAAAAGCGAGCATGAAACGCTCAAAGTTCAACGCGTTACCCGAAGCGGAAGTGGCCGAACACCGATACCGTCTAGTGCGATCAAAAAACAAGACGATCGCACTATTCGAGTGGTGTGAGGAAACTCCGTTTGCACAAGCATGCTCCCTGCTCACCGAAATCGGAGAAGCTGGCCGGTCAGCGAGCGGATGCCCTCGAATAATCAGCGTGGACGCAATGGCGATTGGCTACGATAGGGGGAGAGTTGCCGATCGGTACGGATGCATCAAAGCCTCAGAAGACCATGAGGTGGTAGTTTACGAGGACAGGGGGGAAGACTTAAGCTTCCTAAAATCTCCCAGTAACGATGCCGAAAAGACCGCAACCGACCGGCAAACATCCTCCATGTCAGCCCCAACCACGCCCTGCGGTTCAGAGCGATTACAACAGAAGCTTGCCGCGGAGAAAGCCGCCTCAGACAAGAAAAGCGACAGGTCCAGAGACAAAACCAAGACCGACAGTCCATTAAAGACCATCTCTAACCTCTTCAGTAGGCTACTAGGAGCCAACAGTATGAGACCAGGGAAACCCCACCATAACAGCCAAGCGGCCGCATTGCGGGAATTCACCAGGGTTGCCCCGAAACCGCCTAAAGAGCAGCGGCCAGTTCCAACAAGGGCCGACAAAGGAGAGGTTAGTGCGCCGAAACTCAAGCCGGCAAAGGAACCCGCAGACCACGTAGAGAACGCCTTTCTTGAGTTTCAAGCCATCACTAAAGCAACAAAAGCAGTCAGTCTCATGACTTGCCAGAAAATCATGCAGTCATACCAGCTGGAGATTGAAGGTCTGCTTAAAGTGAGACTCGAAGAGGCCGAAGCAGCCATATACGATAACGTCACCTCCCAAGTCATCAAAGGAGAAATGATTGGCACGTACATGGCTGCGTACAATGCCACACATGGCTTCGTGCCATTGGACAAGTCAGCAACGTCACAGACTGGCCACATAACCTTCGTGACACCCGAAAGTGACCCAATAGTGGTAGTGGCCCGATGTACAAAAATCATGATGGACGACAAGATCCTCGAACAGGCGGAAGCAATCTCGAGGGGCATAAGTCTAAGTGGAGGTTGGGCACTACCGAAAATAAAGTGGGTAAACGGCGTTCCAGGATGTGGCAAGACGACCTGGGTGGTTAATAACTTCGATAGGGATCACGACGTCATCGTCACTACTACAACCGAGGCCGCGAAAGATCTGCGGCAAAAGCTGGCGCACAAAATTGGCGAAAACAACAGAACCAAGGTGCGCACACTGGCCTCAATATTATCGAACGGGTTCAAAGGGCCACACAAATGCAGGCGCATTGTAGTGGACGAGGCTCTCATGAACCACTTTGGGGCCATAGTGATGGCAGTTCGATTGTCAGGTGCGACCGACGTGGTCCTTGTCGGAGACGTTAACCAACTGCCCTATCTGGACAGGGAAAACCTATTTCCCTTTAGATACGCCCGTCCGGACTCTGTGGCGACCATCAGCCAAGAGTTGTCCTGTACGCATCGGACCCCAATGGATGTCGCATACGCCCTAGCAGAAGTCTATCCTGGCATTTACTCGTCGAAGGACCAAGTCCACTCCCTGCAGCTGAAAAGGTTCACGGGCGCCGATATACCAAGCACCCTCTCCAACACACTGTTCCTGGTACACACGCAGGAGGAGAAAAAGTCCCTCATTGACCAGGGATATGGTTCGGGTGCTGGATCGAGCGTTCTGACCATCCACGAAGCTCAGGGACTCACATGCGAGACAGTCCTCATCCTGAAGACAAAGTCCAAAAACATCGTGCTTCACAGCAGCGTCCCCCATGCGGTAGTGGCCGTATCAAGACACACAGCCAGCTGTGTGTACTACGCCGACAACGCAGACGACGCTATTGGACGATTTGTGAGACGAGCACAGGAAGCCGCAACTAACGACATCATTAACAACAACATGATGAAGGCTATGCGACATCGGGACACGAAGGTCGTCGAGGCGCTGATACGCCTCCAAAAGCACTGACCGACGATGCTTTTTGACACAGGGTGGACAGCCTCTCTGACTCAGCTTAATTTGACATTACCTTAGTAAAGCCGGCTGCAGCAGCCGTTCCACGGTGGGAAACCTGCAGCTGACAAGTAACCCAAACCAACCCTTCCCTACCCAACTTCTAGTATTAAGTTTTGAAAATAGTTTATAAAGGGCGCAGCTGGCATCATGAACCTTGTCATACTCACTTAAACGACTCGCTGATGGTGGCGTGTGTGTTGGATCGTTCGACTCCCTCAAATATGGTTGAGTAGGGCGGTGCCAATGCAGGCGTCAGTTTTTGTGAACGAACGCTGTCAGTAGAGTCCGGTCAGGTTCCCTCTTGCCAGCTGTGCAACAAGCCAATGGCTGCATGCAATAAAAAAAAAAAAAAAAAAAAAAAAAAAAAGTGATGGACTCATTAGTAAGTAAGTAGTTTAAGTATAGATAAGTTGTACTCCGGAGTCACCACTTGTACGTGGAGCTCAGAGTCACATTGAAATGTAATTAAACAAAGGCACGGACGCTTATGTCTGTGGATATAATTGTAAGGCAGGAGGTGGTTTTAGCCGGTTGGAGCCCGGCACTACTCAGACTGGCTCGTCTGTGAGGCAGCTTGAGTGTCCGACCGGATTTCCCCTCCTGCCGAAAAAAAAAAAAAAAAAAAAAAAAAAAAAAAAAAAAAAAAAAAAACCTAACCTAACCTAACCTAACCTAACCTAACCTAACCTAACCTAACCTAACCTAACCTAACCTAACCTAACCTAACCTAACCTAACCTAACCTAACCTAACCTAACCTAACCTAACCTAACCTAACCTAACCTAACCTAACCTAACCTAACCTAACCTAACCTAACCTAACCTAACCTAACCTAACCTAACCTAACCTAACCTAACCTAACCTAACCTAACCTAACCTAACCTAACCTAACCTAACCTAACCTAACCTAACCTAACCTAACCTAACCTAACCTAACCTAACCTGTATGTGTGAGTTGGGGGTGTGCGTTACCTTTTACCCGTTGTTCCGTCTCACACCTACGCCGGGGGTCGCGGGAACGTACGATCCTTCCGCAACCCCCAGCTAGTGCCGGCCCGCCTATGCAGGCCTCCTCAGGACGAGGGGCGGAGTGAGGTGTTAGACTCCCCCCGCGACGTCTAAGAGGGGCGCGCGTGGAACACGCGCCACCACCTCGGGTCCTGGTGTTAAGGGGGCGACAGACGTCCCCAGGTCCGTCGCCCCTGGACCCATTTAGGGGGGCTGGAAGAGGGCGTTGTCCGCCCTCCGCCGACGCCCGGTGCGTCTGCTGCGGGCCGGGTTGGAGGAAGATATCTCCCTTTCCCGTTCCGCAGCCTCCTTCCGCGAGATAACCGTCTCGCAGAAGGACACCACCGCGTTCCAGGCCTCCTCGCTGCCAACCATCGATGACACGACGGCCGGCAGCGACAGGTCCCTGCCTACTTCCGCAACGAGGGCACGGCGTGGATCCTCCCAAGCGGGACACTCTGCCAGCGTATGCCACGCCGTGTCCTCCCGGCAGTCGACGCAGTGGTGACACCGGGCGTCCGGCTCCCTGTTTATGCGACACAGGTACTTCCCGAAGCAACCATGCCCCGAGAGCACCTGCGTCACCCGAAACGACAGGGAGCCGTGCCTCCTCCCGAGCCAGTGATCGAGCACCGGCCGGACCGCCTCGATGGTGACGAGGCCGGCGGTAGGGCGTGAAAGCCTTTCCCGCCATTCCGCCACCAGGACCTCACGAAGCTGGGACCGACGCAGCTCCATGTGTCGCTGCGTCAGTCGCTCGCCTCGCGCCCGCGCTTCCTCGCGCCACCGGTACAGTGACGCGAGTACTTTCGCCTCCAGGTCCCAGGGCGGGGATCCGGCCAGTGCACAAGCCGCCTCGCAGGAGATCGTGCGATATCCCCTGATGACTCTGACGGCCATCGCTCTCTGTGGCTTCCGCAGAACAGAGAGGCTACAGGCCGTCAGGTCAGCCGCCCAGATCGGGGCCCCGTACAGGGCCATCGATCGCACGATCCCTACGTAGAGCCGCCTACAGGCGGCGCTCGGGCCCCCCAGATTGGGAAGCAGCGTTGATAGCGCCCCGGCCGCGCCCAACAACTTGGGCGCCAGCCGCCGGAAGTGGGGTCCGAAATCCCACCGGCTGTCGAGCACCAATCCCAGGTACTTCATGGTGGACTCGACAGCTATTCGGACCCCCCCGACCACGATGTGTGATCCCGGCGGCGGCGCCCGTCGGGGACCATGGAATACCATGGCCTCCGACTTGTTGAGGGCCACCTCCAGGCCTAGGCGCCGTATGCGGCTCACCACCTGTGAGACCGCCGCCGTCGCCAGCAACGCTGCCTCCCTGTGCGAGCTCCCCCGGGCCGTGACCAGCGTGTCATCCGCGTAACACGTCAGGTCTACGCCCGGTTGGAGTCCGCCCCTCAGCACCCAGTCGTACCCGATGTTCCACAGGAGCGGACCTACGACCGAGCCCTGTGGAACACCGCACGACACGCGGTGCTGGTGTCCGCCATCACGTCCCATGTAGGTGACACACCTCTCCGCCAGGTAAGCCCCAACGATGCGGCGGAGGTAGAGAGGCACCCGATGATACCGCAGTGCCTCCCGAATGCAGCTCCAGGGCAGGGTGTTGAACGCGTTGGAGATGTCTAAAGAGACCGCCAACGCCACCCCGCCCCGGGACACTGCTTCCTCCGCTAGGACTCTCACTCTCGACACAGCGTGAATAGTGGAGCGCCCATGCCGAAAACCGAACTGGCTCTCGTCTAGGTCCGGCCCCTCTCTGCACAAGTGGTCGACGAGGCGGGCTGCGATTATCCGCTCGAACAGCTTGCCCACCTCGTCTAACAACACTATGGGCCGGTACGCGGACGGAGAGTCCGCGGGGCGCCCCGCCTTCCTGAGCAGGACCAGGCGGCCAGACTTCCACAAGGAGGGAAACTGGCCCCGCTCGAGGCACGCCGTGTAGAGTCCTCTCAGTTGGGGCTCTAGCTCCTTCAGAGCTAGGGCTAACACGCAGCCGTGAACCCCGTCGGGCCCCGGAGCCACGTTCTTGGCCCGGAGCCGCGTCACGGCTGCCCCCATCTCTGTCCGTGTCACCTCTGGGACGCTGATGGCGTTGTCCTCTGCAGGCTCTGCGGCTGTGGGCAAAGCCATCGGCGGCGGAGTGTGCTCCGCTCTTGCCGGGAAGAGGGCTGCGACTATAGCGTCCAACAGCTCGGGTTGGAGACTCTCGGTGAGTGGAGGCGCCGCGGCTCGGAGTTTCCCACGAACCGCACGATAAGGGCGCCCCCACGGATCCCCGTCCAGAGTCCCCAGCATCTCCTCCCTGGCTCGCGTCTTCGCCTCGCCGATGGCCAGCCTCAGAGCCTGCTTAGCCGCGCTGTACACCTCATACAGCGCGGCCTCTTCGTAAGGAACCCGACGACGTCTTCTGCGGTATCGGGTGTACCGGCGCCAAACCGTCGCGCACGAGAAGCGCAGTTGCGCAATCTCGGCGGACCACCAGTACACCTGGCGCCTTGCAGACTGTGCGTGGACGCGGGGCATGGAGGCGTCGCAGATTTGCGACATCGCCCCACGGAACCACAGCGCCCCCTCGTCGACGTCGTCGGGTTCGGTCGTTGCCGACTCCCGGATCCAGGCCTGGACAATGGCGGCCTCCTCGAGAAGTTCCCTGTCGATGCGCGTACGCGCCCAGCGCGGACCGTCCGTCCGCGGAGCCGATGGACTGCGGCCGCCGGCGGTCTGGGCGGAGACATCAAAACGGATATATCGGTGATCCGATAACGTCTCCACCTCCGCGGCGACACGCCAGTCGCGGACACGGCTAGCGACAGCAGGGCTAGCGAACGAGACGTCCACTATAGACCCGCCCCGCTGCCGCACGCATGTGTGGACCGAGCCCCGATTTAGGACGGTCAAACCAGTGGTGACCGCCCACTCCTCCAAAACCTCACCCCGAGCATCGGTCGCCGGAGATCCCCACGCCGTAGACTTGGCGTTGAGATCCCCTAGCAACAGCACAGGGCGAGGGTGGAGTCGGCCCACGACGCCACCCAACTCGACAAGGAAGTTCTCGAAGTCGGCGAGACTCTTGTTGGGCGAGAAATACGCCCCAACAGTGCCAATACCGTTCGCGAGGACGGCCACCCAGCCGTGACCTCGCGACGGGTCGACGAGAGCCCCGCCAATTATGGCCACCAAACCGTCCAGATCGCCCACCCAGTTATCCCTGGGGGGGACAAAGTACGGCTCGGCGACCACAGCCACGTGAATCGACCACTCTGCCATGCTCTGGAGCAAGAGATCCTGAGCTCTGGCACAGTGGTTGATGTTGCCCTGGAGGAAATGGTACAGCGCCATTAAGCGCAGTCCATCCCCTCCGCACCATGCCTAGGCCGGGAGTCGGCCGGAGGGCGGCCAGGCTGAGGGGGGGGTAAAGAGCCCCCGCCAGCCTTGGCACCCCCTCTCTTCTTTTTGGGCGTGGGTGCGCCACAGGCCTTTTGACCCACTTTGTGCCCAGCAGGCCTCCCTGCAGCTGTACAGAGGCTGCAGTTTGGCGTCGCGGAGCACTGGGCCGCCTTATGGCCGGGCTGACCGCAGCGATAACACTCCTCGCTGCGGTCTGTTTCGGCGTTGCACCGCACCCTGACATGCCCAATGTCAAGGCAGCGGTAGCACCGCAAAGCCCTTGGTCGCAGCAGCTTGGCCCTTGCTGCCACCCATCCCACCAACAGGCGCCCGCCGTCGGCGACCTTGTGTGCGGCCGCCACCGGGCATCTGACCCAGATCGAGCCGAGCCCGGAAGCGTCCACCCGGATGTCGCCCGTGCGGATGTCTTCAGGCGGACACCCACCCGCTCGGGCGACGGCCGCCACTACCTCAGCCGGAGTCGTCGAGTCATCCAGGCCGTCGACGCGCAGCTCAGCGGTCTTCGTGGGCCTGGACACCCGGACGTCCTCCGGGTTGAGGACCTCCCGCAGCTTGGCGGCCAGGAGGTCCGCCTTTTTGCCACCATCGGCACCCGTAAGCTCGAAGAGCCGCGCCCCCGTAATCGCCGGCCTCATCTTGAAGCCGGTCGGTGTCCCCAGGTCGGGGAACGCGATCCTCGCCCTTGCCTCCGTCAGGACCGCCCTATATGTGAGGCCCCTTTCGACGGCTCCGGGCTGCAGCGTCACAACCACAGCCGCGGAGCGTGGGGCTTTCACCCTAGGCGGCCCCTGGGCCCTCTTGGGTGCCGATGACGCCGCTTTAGCGGGTGCCGGCGGCGCCGGTTGTGCCGTGGGCTTCCTCCTCCGGCCCCTCCTCACGACCGTCGCCCAGGTCTCATCAGGACCAGGCGGGGCCGCCAGAGGCGCGGACGTTGGAGGCGCGGACGTTGGAGGCGCGGCCGTCTTAGGTTTAGGCGCTGGCTCCTTCCGCCGCTTGTCTGCAGCGAGCGGTGGGCGGAGGGTTACCGCCGGGAGAAGCCTGGCTTCGATGGACTCCATCCGGGCACCCACCATCTTCCCGCATTGCATCATGCAGATGCGCGCGATCTTTTCGATCTCCGCATCTGCAATCGCAGGGGTCGATGACGGGGCTGCCGGCGGAGTCAACGGCGTTGCATCAACCGAGGGCGCAGGAGCCACCCTCTCGTCAGCAAACCGCCGCTTGAGGTCCTCTACCTCAGCTCGGAGACGGCCGTTCTCCTCCCACAACTTCGCCGTCTCCTCCGAGCTGGTACGGTTAAGGAGGACCTCAGTGGCCTCCTTAATCGCCTCAGCCGCCTCTTTGAGAGCGCGCGTGAACGTGCCCTTCAGGTTGCCCGATTTGGTGGCAACCTTCAGGACGACATCCACGCCGTCCACAATTTGGCGACTGAGCGCCACCGCCGACACACTCCCACCGGCATCCAAGCGGGCCGAGCGGCGCTCTCGGGCCTGTCGGGCCAGCTCGCTGACCTCGTCAGCCGCGACCGTCCTGCGCTGCGCCCGCTTTTCAGCGCCAACCTCCGCCTTGTTGGGCTGCAGGGACATATCCGAGCCCCCGCTCAGTTCCGCAAAACCGGGGTCGCCTCCCACGCCCTCCTGCTCCGCTGGAGCTGGCGTGCCGGGTCGGCTTCGTGCCAGGAAGCGACCTTGAGCGTTCCGCTCCGGCAATCGAGGGGTGGCTCCGCCCGCTGCCGTGCGACCTCGCCCTCTCCGCGTTGTCGGCACTTTGGCGGCCGACAGGTTCTCGTCACTCGACGAGAGACCTATCGGCCCCGAGTCCTCGCTGCGCGGGCGTTTCCTCCAGACTTGGCCGGAGCACCCGCGCGCGTTCTGACAGGACACCTGGTCCCTTTCGGGACCCGAACCTCCTCGGCTCCTGCTGCTGTCAGAGACAGCAGACGGCACCACATCGCGCAGTCGCTCCAGGTTCACCTGGAGCTCCTTTTTTCGCAGGCCGGTGGTGTCGGCCTTTGGGCTGTTGTTGCCCCCCCCAGATACGGTGGGGCAGCCCTCGTGAGAGGGGCGGGATTCCCCCCGAAGGGGACCCGCCTGGGGATTCGTTCCAGCAGCTATCTTTTTCATTTTTTTTTTTATTGTTTTGGAGCGCTAGTGACCGGACTCCCTCCGGCCATTCATCCCCTCGTCGCGCTCCGGAAACTTGGGATTGGGTTTTCCACCATGTCTCCGTCCACTCAACCTTCCCTCTGCAAACAGAGGGGGGAGTAGACGGACGGGTGGCCCTCCCTAGTCGGGTTCCGTTCACAGACCATCAAAGATGATCTGTGACTGGAACCACGACCCTTCCTCGTGCGTTGAAGATTAGCCGCCAGCCCCAACTGTCCACCGAAAGGCGGTGGGCAGTTGGAACCGACGTTGCCCAGGATGCGCCACGTGGAGGCTCTTCAACACGCATCCCAACCTAACCTAACCTAACCTAACCTAACCTAACCTAACCTAACCTAACCTAACCTAACCTAACCTAACCTAACCTAACCTTTTACCCGTTGTTCCGTCTCACACCTACGCCGGGGGTCGCGGGAACGTACGATCCTTCCGCAACCCCCAGCTAGTGCCGGCCCGCCTATGCAGGCCTCCGCAGGACGAGGGGCGGAGTGAGGTGTTAGACTCCCCCCGCGACGTCTAAGAGGGGCGCGCGTGGAACACGCGCCACCACCTCGGGTCCTGGTGTTAAGGGGGCGACAGACGTCCCCAGGTCCGTCGCCCCTGGACCCATTTAGGGGGGCTGGAAGAGGGCGTTGTCCGCCCTCCGCCGACGCCCGGTGCGTCTGCTGCGGGCCGGGTTGGAGGAAGATATCTCCCTTTCCCGTTCCGCAGCCTCCTTCCGCGAGATAACCGTCTCGCAGAAGGACACCACCGCGTTCCAGGCCTCCTCGCTGCCAACCATCGATGACACGACGGCCGGCAGCGACAGGTCCCTGCCTACTTCCGCAACGAGGGCACGGCGTGGATCCTCCCAAGCGGGACACTCTGCCAGCGTATGCCACGCCGTGTCCTCCCGGCAGTCGACGCAGTGGTGACACCGGGCGTCCGGCTCCCTGTTTATGCGACACAGGTACTTCCCGAAGCAACCATGCCCCGAGAGCACCTGTGTCACCCGAAACGACAGGGAGCCGTGCCTCCTCCCGAGCCAGTGATCGAGCACCGGCCGGACCGCCTCGATGGTGACGAGGCCGGCGGTAGGGCGTGAAAGCCTTTCCCGCCATTCCGCCACCAGGACCTCACGAAGCTGGGACCGACGCAGCTCCATGTGTCGCTGCGTCAGTCGCTCGCCTCGCGCCCGCGCTTCCTCGCGCCACCGGTACAGTGACGCGAGTACTTTCGCCTCCAGGTCCCAGGGCGGGGATCCGGCCAGTGCACAAGCCGCCTCGCAGGAGATCGTGCGATATCCCCTGATGACTCTGACGGCCATCGCTCTCTGTGGCTTCCGCAGAACAGAGAGGCTACAGGCCGTCAGGTCAGCCGCCCAGATCGGGGCCCCGTACAGGGCCATCGATCGCACGATCCCTACGTAGAGCCGCCTACAGGCGGCGCTCGGGCCCCCCAGATTGGGAAGCAGCGTTGATAGCGCCCCGGCCGCGCCCAACAACTTGGGCGCCAGCCGCCGGAAGTGGGGTCCAAAATCCCACCGGCTGTCGAGCACCAATCCCAGGTACTTCATGGTGGACTCGACAGCTATTCGGACCCCCCCGACCACGATGTGTGATCCCGGCGGCGGCGCCCGTCGGGGACCATGGAATACCATGGCCTCCGACTTGCTGAGGGCCACCTCCAGGCCTAGGCGCCGTATGCGGCTCACCACCTGTGAGACCGCCGCCGTCGCCAGCAACGCTGCCTCCCTGTGCGAGCTCCCCCGGGCCGTGACCAGCGTGTCATCCGCGTAACACGTCAGGTCTACGCCCGGTTGGAGTCCGCCCCTCAGCACCCAGTCGTACCCGATGTTCCACAGGAGCGGACCTACGACCGAGCCCTGTGGAACACCGCACGACACGCGGTGCTGGTGTCCGCCATCACGTCCCATGTAGGTGACACACCTCTCCGCCAGGTAAGCCCCAACGATGCGGCGGAGGTAGAGAGGCACCCGATGATACCGCAGTGCCTCCCGAATGCAGCTCCAGGGCAGGGTGTTGAACGCGTTGGAGATGTCTAAAGAGACCGCCAACGCCACCCCGCCCCGGGACACTGCTTCCTCCGCTAGGACTCTCACTCTCGACACAGCGTGAATAGTGGAGCGCCCATGCCGAAAACCGAACTGGCTCTCGTCTAGGTCCGGCCCCTCTCTGCACAAGTGGTCGACGAGGCGGGCTGCGATTATCCGCTCGAACAGCTTGCCCACCTCGTCTAACAACACTATGGGCCGGTACGCGGACGGAGAGTCCGCGGGGCGCCCCGCCTTCCTGAGCAGGACCAGGCGGCCAGACTTCCACAAGGAGGGAAACTGGCCCCGCTCGAGGCACGCTGTGTAGAGTCCTCTCAGTTGGGGCTCTAGCTCCTTCAGAGCGAGGGCTAACACGCAGCCGTGAACCCCGTCGGGCCCCGGAGCCACGTTCTTGGCCCGGAGCCGCGTCACGGCTGCCCCCATCTCTGTCCGTGTCACCTCTGGGACGCTGATGGCGTTGTCCTCTGCAGGCTCTGCGGCTGTGGGCAAAGCCATCGGCGGCGGAGTGTGCTCCGCTCTTGCCGGGAAGAGGGCTGCGACTATAGCGTCCAACAGCTCGGGTTGGAGACTCTCGGTGAGTGGAGGCGCCGCGGCTCGGAGTTTCCCACGAACCGCACGATAAGGGCGCCCCCACGGATCCCCGTCCAGAGTCCCCAGCATCTCCTCCCTGGCTCGCGTCTTCGCCTCGCCGATGGCCAGCCTCAGAGCCTGCTTAGCCGCGCTGTACACCTCATACAGCGCGGCCTCTTCGTCAGGAACCCGACGACGTCTTCTGCGGTATCGGGTGTACCGGCGCCAAACCGTCGCGCACGAGAAGCGCAGTTGCGCAATCTCGGCGGACCACCAGTACACCTGGCGCCTTGCAGACTGTGCGTGGACGCGGGGCATGGAGGCGTCGCAGATTTGCGACATCGCCCCACGGAACCACAGCGCCCCCTCGTCGACGTCGTCGGGTTCGGTCGTTGCCGACTCCCGGATCCAGGCCTGGACAATGGCGGCCTCCTCGAGAAGTTCCCTGTCGATGCGCGTACGCGCCCAGCGCGGACCGTCCGTCCGCGGAGCCGATGGACTGCGGCCGCCGGCGGTCTGGGCGGAGACATCAAAACGGATATATCGGTGATCCGATAACGTCTCCGCCTCCGCGGCGACACGCCAGTCGCGGACACGGCTAGCGACAGCAGGGCTAGCGAACGAGACGTCCACTATAGACCCGCCCCGCTGCCGCACGCATGTGTGGACCGAGCCCCGATTTAGGACGGTCAAACCAGTGGTGACCGCCCACTCCTCCAAAACCTCACCCCGAGCATTGGTCGCCGGAGATCCCCACGCCGTAGACTTGGCGTTGAGATCCCCTAGCAACAGCACAGGGCGAGGGTGGAGTCGGCCCACGACGCCACCCAACTCGACAAGGAAGTTCTCGAAGTCGGCGAGACTCTTGTTGGGCGAGAAATACGCCCCAACAGTGCCAATACCGTTCGCGAGGACGGCCACCCAGCCGTGACCTCGCGACGGGTTGACGAGAGCCCCGCCAATTATGGCCACCAAACCGTCCAGATCGCCCACCCAGTTATCCCTGGGGGGGACAAAGTACGGCTCGGCGACCACAGCCACGTGAATCGACCACTCTGCCATGCTCTGGAGCAAGAGATCCTGAGCTCTGGCACAGTGGTTGATGTTGCCCTGGAGGAAATGGTACAGCGCCATTAAGCGCAGTCCATCCCCTCCGCACCATGCCTAGGCCGGGAGTCGGCCGGAGGGCGGCCAGGCTGAGGGGGGGGTAAAGAGCCCCCGCCAGCCTTGGCACCCCCTCTCTTCTTTTTGGGCGCGGGCGCACCACAGGCCTTTTGACCCACTCTGTGCCCAGCGGGCCTCCCTGCAGCTGTACAGAGGCTGCAGTTTGGCGACGCGGAGCACTGGGCCGCCTTATGGCCGGGCTGACCGCAGCGATAACACTCCTCGCTGCGGTCTGTTTCGGCGTTGCACCGCACCCTGACATGCCCAATGTCAAGGCAGCGGTAGCACCGCAAAGCCCTCGGTCGCAGCAGCTTGGCCCTTGCTGCCACCCATCCCACCAACAGGCGCCCGCCGTTGGCGACCTTGTGTGCGGCCGCCACCGGGCATCTGACCCAGATCGAGCCGAGCCCGGAAGCGTCCACCCGGATGTCGCCCGTGCGGATGTCTTCAGGCGGACACCCACCCGCTCGGGCGACGGCCGCCACCACCTCAGCCGGAGTCGTCGAGTCATCCAGGCCGTCGACGCGCAGCTCAGCGGTCTTCGTGGGCCTGGACACCCGGACGTCCTCCGGGTTGAGGACCTCCCGCAGCTTGGCGGCCAGGAGGTCCGCCTTTTTGCCACCATCGGCACCCGTAAGCTCGAAGAGCCGCGCCCCCGTAATCGCCGGCCTCATCTTGAAGCCGGTCGGTGTCCCCAGGTCGGGGAACGCGATCCTCGCCCTTGCCTCCGTCAGGACCGCCCTATATGTGAGGCCCCTTTCGACGGCTCCGGGCTGCAGCGTCACAACCACAGCCGCGGAGCGTGGGGCTTTCACCCTAGGCGGCCCCTGGGCCCTCTTGGGTGCCGATGACGCCGCTTTAGCGGGTGCCGGCGGCGCCGGTTGTGCCGTGGGCTTCCTCCTCCGGCCCCTCCTCACGACCGTCGCCCAGGTCTCATCAGGACCAGGCGGGGCCGCCAGAGGCGCGGACGTTGGAGGCGCGGACGTTGGAGGCGCGGCCGTCTTAGGTTTAGGCGCTGGCTCCTTCCGCCGCTTGTCTGCAGCGAGCGGTGGGCGGAGGGTTACCGCCGGGAGAAGCCTGGCTTCGATGGACTCCATCCGGGCACCCACCATCTTCCCGCATTGCATCATGCAGATGCGCGCGATCTTTTCGATCTCCGCATCTGCAATCGCAGGGGTCGATGACGGGGCTGCCGGCGGAGTCAACGGCGTTGCATCAACCGAGGGCGCAGGAGCCACCCTCTCGTCAGCAAACCGCCGCTTGAGGTCCTCTACCTCAGCTCGGAGACGGCCGTTCTCCTCCCACAACTTCGCCGTCTCCTCCGAGCTGGTACGGTTAAGGAGGACCTCAGTGGCCTCCTTAATCGCCTCAGCCGCCTCTTTGAGAGCGCGCGTGAACGTGCCCTTCAGGTTGCCCGATTTGGTGGCAACCTTCAGGACGACATCCACGCCGTCCACAATTTGGCGACTGAGCGCCACCGCCGACACACTCCCACCGGCATCCAAGCGGGCCGAGCGGCGCTCTCGGGCCTGTCGGGCCAGCTCGCTGACCTCGTCAGCCGCGACCGTCCTGCGCTGCGCCCGCTTTTCAGCGCCAACCTCCGCCTTGTTGGGCTGCAGGGACATATCCGAGCCCCCGCTCAGTTCCGCAAAACCGGGGTCGCCTCCCACGCCCTCCTGCTCCGCTGGAGCTGGCGTGCCGGGTCGGCTTCGTGCCAGGAAGCGACCTTGAGCGTTCCGCTCCGGCAATCGAGGGGTGGCTCCGCTGCCGTGCGACCTCGCCCTCTCCGCGTTGTCGGCACTTTGGCGGCCGACAGGTTCTCGTCACTCGACGAGAGACCTATCGGCCCCGAGTCCTCGCTGCGCGGGCGTTTCCTCCAGACTTGGCCGGAGCACCCGCGCGCGTTCTGACAGGACACCTGGTCCCTTTCGGGACCCGAACCTCCTCGGCTCCTGCTGCTGTCAGAGACAGCAGACGGCGGCACCACATCGCGCAGTCGCTCCAGGTTCACCTGGAGCTCCTTTTTTCGCAGGCCGGTGGTGTCGGCCTTTGGGCTGTTGTTGCCCCCCCCAGATACGGTGGGGCAGCCCTCATGAGAGGGGCGGGATTCCCCCCGAAGGGGACCCGCCTGGGGATTCGTTCCAGCAGCTATCTTTTTCATTTTTTTTTTATTGTTTTGGAGCGCTAGTGACCGGACTCCCTCCGGCCATTCATCCCCTCGTCGCGCTCCGGAAACTTGGGATTGGGTTTTCCACCATGTCTCCGTCCACTCAACCTTCCCTCTGCAAACAGAGGGGGGAGTAGACGGACGGGTGGCCCTCCCTAGTCGGGTTCCGTTCACAGACCATCAAAGATGATCTGTGACTGGAACCACGACCCTTCCTCGTGCGTTGAAGATTAGCCGCCAGCCCCAACTGTCCACCGAAAGGCGGTGGGCAGTTGGAACCGACGTTGCCCAGGATGCGCCACGTGGAGGCTCTTCAACACGCATCCCAACCTAACCTAACCTAACCTTTTTTTTTTTTTTTTTTTGGTGCGGGTTGGAAAATCCTCATGGATGTCCTTCGCTCTGGGGGAGCGAAGGGGTCTGTCAGACTCTTACTGACTAAAAACCACCCGTTGTTCCGTCTCACACCTACGCCGGGGGTCGCGGGAACGTACGATCCTTCCGCAACCCCCAGCTAGTGCCGGCCCGCCTATGCAGGCCTCCTCAGGACGAGGGGCGGAGTGAGGTGTTAGACTCCCCCCGCGACGTCTAAGAGGGGCGCGCGTGGAACACGCGCCACCACCTCGGGTCCTGGTGTTAAGGGGGCGACAGACGTCCCCAGGTCCGTCGCCCCTGGACCCATTTAGGGGGGCTGGAAGAGGGCGTTGTCCGCCCTCCGCCGACGCCCGGTGCGTCTGCTGCGGGCCGGGTTGGAGGAAGATATCTCCCTTTCCCGTTCCGCAGCCTCCTTCCGCGAGATAACCGTCTCGCAGAAGGACACCACCGCGTTCCAGGCCTCCTCGCTGCCAACCATCGATGACACGACGGCCGGCAGCGACAGGTCCCTGCCTACTTCCGCAACGAGGGCACGGCGTGGATCCTCCCAAGCGGGACACTCTGCCAGCGTATGCCACGCCGTGTCCTCCCGGCAGTCGACGCAGTGGTGACACCGGGCGTCCGGCTCCCTGTTTATGCGACACAGGTACTTCCCGAAGCAACCATGCCCCGAGAGCACCTGCGTCACCCGAAACGACAGGGAGCCGTGCCTCCTCCCGAGCCAGTGATCGAGCACCGGCCGGACCGCCTCGATGGTGACGAGGCCGGCGGTAGGGCGTGAAAGCCTTTCCCGCCATTCCGCCACCAGGACCTCACGAAGCTGGGACCGACGCAGCTCCATGTGTCGCTGCGTCAGTCGCTCGCCTCGCGCCCGCGCTTCCTCGCGCCACCGGTACAGTGACGCGAGTACTTTCGCCTCCAGGTCCCAGGGCGGGGATCCGGCCAGTGCACAAGCCGCCTCGCAGGAGATCGTGCGATATCCCCTGATGACTCTGACGGCCATCGCTCTCTGTGGCTTCCGCAGAACAGAGAGGCTACAGGCCGTCAGGTCAGCCGCCCAGATCGGGGCCCCGTACAGGGCCATCGATCGCACGATCCCTACGTAGAGCCGCCTACAGGCGGCGCTCGGGCCCCCCAGATTGGGAAGCAGCGTTGATAGCGCCCCGGCCGCGCCCAACAACTTGGGCGCCAGCCGCCGGAAGTGGGGTCCAAAATCCCACCGGCTGTCGAGCACCAATCCCAGGTACTTCATGGTGGACTCGACAGCTATTCGGACCCCCCCGACCACGATGTGTGATCCCGGCGGCGGAACCTAACCTAACCTAACCTAACCTAACCTAACCTTTTTTTTTTTTTTTTTTTTTTTTGACTAAAAACCACCCGTTGTTCCGTCTCACACCTAC
Source organism: Phlogophora meticulosa (assembly GCA_905147745.2). Taxonomy (NCBI): domain Eukaryota; kingdom Metazoa; phylum Arthropoda; class Insecta; order Lepidoptera; family Noctuidae; genus Phlogophora; species Phlogophora meticulosa. The sequence continues at coordinate 19,495,557 of LR990519.1, read as the reverse complement.
GCCGGGGGTCGCGGGAACGTACGATCCTTCCGCAACCCCCAGCTAGTGCCGGCCCGCCTATGCAGGCCTCCGCAGGACGAGGGGCGGAGTGAGGTGTTAGACTCCCCCCGCGACGTCTAAGAGGGGCGCGCGTGGAACACGCGCCACCACCTCGGGTCCTGGTGTTAAGGGGGCGACAGACGTCCCCAGGTCCGTCGCCCCTGGACCCATTTAGGGGGGCTGGAAGAGGGCGTTGTCCGCCCTCCGCCGACGCCCGGTGCGTCTGCTGCGGGCCGGGTTGGAGGAAGATATCTCCCTTTCCCGTTCCGCAGCCTCCTTCCGCGAGATAACCGTCTCGCAGAAGGACACCACCGCGTTCCAGGCCTCCTCGCTGCCAACCATCGATGACACGACGGCCGGCAGCGACAGGTCCCTGCCTACTTCCGCAACGAGGGCACGGCGTGGATCCTCCCAAGCGGGACACTCTGCCAGCGTATGCCACGCCGTGTCCTCCCGGCAGTCGACGCAGTGGTGACACCGGGCGTCCGGCTCCCTGTTTATGCGACACAGGTACTTCCCGAAGCAACCATGCCCCGAGAGCACCTGCGTCACCCGAAACGACAGGGAGCCGTGCCTCCTCCCGAGCCAGTGATCGAGCACCGGCCGGACCGCCTCGATGGTGACGAGGCCGGCGGTAGGGCGTGAAAGCCTTTCCCGCCATTCCGCCACCAGGACCTCACGAAAACCTAACCTAACCTAACCTAACCTAACCTTTTTTTTTTTTTTTTTTTTTTTTTTTCGTGCGGGTTGGAAAATCCTCATGGATGTCCTTCGCTCTGGGGGAGCGAAGGGGTCTGTCAGACTCTTACTGACTAAAAACCACCCGTTGTTCCGTCTCACACCTACGCCGGGGGTCGCGGGAACGTACGATCCTTCCGCAACCCCCAGCTAGTGCCGGCCCGCCTATGCAGGCCTCCTCAGGACGAGGGGCGGAGTGAGGTGTTTGACTCCCCCCGCGACGTCTAAGAGGGGCGCGCGTGGAACACGCGCCACCACCTCGGGTCCTGGTGTTAAGGGGGCGACAGACGTCCCCAGGTCCGTCGCCCCTGGACCCATTTAGGGGGGCTGGAAGAGGGCGTTGTCCGCCCTCCGCCGACGCCCGGTGCGTCTGCTGCGGGCCGGGTTGGAGGAAGATATCTCCCTTTCCCGTTCCGCAGCCTCCTTCCGCGAGATAACCGTCTCGCAGAAGGACACCACCGCGTTCCAGGCCTCCTCGCTGCCAACCATCGATGACACGACGGCCGGCAGCGACAGGTCCCTGCCTACTTCCGCAACGAGGGCACGGCGTGGATCCTCCCAAGCGGGACACTCTGCCAGCGTATGCCACGCCGTGTCCTCCCGGCAGTCGACGCAGTGGTGACACCGGGCGTCCGGCTCCCTGTTTATGCGACACAGGTACTTCCCGAAGCAACCATGCCCCGAGAGCACCTGCGTCACCCGAAACGACAGGGAGCCGTGCCTCCTCCCGAGCCAGTGATCGAGCACCGGCCGGACCGCCTCGATGGTGACGAGGCCGGCGGTAGGGCGTGAAAGCCTTTCCCGCCATTCCGCCACCAGGACCTCACGAAGCTGGGACCGACGCAGCTCCATGTGTCGCTGCGTCAGTCGCTCGCCTCGCGCCCGCGCTTCCTCGCGCCACCGGTACAGTGACGCGAGTACTTTCGCCTCCAGGTCCCAGGGCGGGGATCCGGCCAGTGCACAAGCCGCCTCGCAGGAGATCGTGCGATATCCCCTGATGACTCTGACGGCCATCGCTCTCTGTGGCTTCCGCAGAACAGAGAGGCTACAGGCCGTCAGGTCAGCCGCCCAGATCGGGGCCCCGTACAGGGCCATCGATCGCACGATCCCTACGTAGAGCCGCCTACAGGCGGCGCTCGGGCCCCCCAGATTGGGAAGCAGCGTTGATAGCGCCCCGGCCGCGCCCAACAACTTGGGCGCCAGCCGCCGGAAGTGGGGTCCAAAATCCCACCGGCTGTCGAGCACCAATCCCAGGTACTTCATGGTGGACTCGACAGCTATTCGGACCCCCCCGACCACGATGTGTGATCCCGGCGGCGGCGCCCGTCGGGGACCATGGAATACCATGGCCTCCGACTTGCTGAGGGCCACCTCCAGGCCTAGGCGCCGTATGCGGCTCACCACCTGTGAGACCGCCGCCGTCGCCAGCAACGCTGCCTCCCTGTGCGAGCTCCCCCGGGCCGTGACCAGCGTGTCATCCGCGTAACACGTCAGGTCTACGCCCGGTTGGAGTCCGCCCCTCAGCACCCAGTCGTACCCGATGTTCCACAGGAGCGGACCTACGACCGAGCCCTGTGGAACACCGCACGACACGCGGTGCTGGTGTCCGCCATCACGTCCCATGTAGGTGACACACCTCTCCGCCAGGTAAGCCCCAACGATGCGGCGGAGGTAGAGAGGCACCCGATGATACCGCAGTGCCTCCCGAATGCAGCTCCAGGGCAGGGTGTTGAACGCGTTGGAGATGTCTAAAGAGACCGCCAACGCCACCCCGCCCCGGGACACTGCTTCCTCCGCTAGGACTCTCACTCTCGACACAGCGTGAATAGTGGAGCGCCCATGCCGAAAACCGAACTGGCTCTCGTCTAGGTCCGGCCCCTCTCTGCACAAGTGGTCGACGAGGCGGGCTGCGATTATCCGCTCGAACAGCTTGCCCACCTCGTCTAACAACACTATGGGCCGGTACGCGGACGGAGAGTCCGCGGGGCGCCCCGCCTTCCTGAGCAGGACCAGGCGGCCAGACTTCCACAAGGAGGGAAACTGGCCCCGCTCGAGGCACGCTGTGTAGAGTCCTCTCAGTTGGGGCTCTAGCTCCTTCAGAGCGAGGGCTAACACGCAGCCGTGAACCCCGTCGGGCCCCGGAGCCACGTTCTTGGCCCGGAGCCGCGTCACGGCTGCCCCCATCTCTGTCCGTGTCACCTCTGGGACGCTGGTGGCGTTGTCCTCTGCAGGCTCTGCGGCTGTGGGCAAAGCCATCGGCGGCGGAGTGTGCTCCGCTCTTGCCGGGAAGAGGGCTGCGACTGTGCCGACGCGTTGCCGACTCCCGGATCCAGGCCTGGACAATGGCGGCCTCCTCGAGAAGTTCCCTGTCGATGCGCGTACGCGCCCAGCGCGGACCGTCCGTCCGCGGAGCCGATGGACTGCGGCCGCCGGCGGTCTGGGCGGAGACATCAAAACGGATATATCGGTGATCCGATAACGTCTCCGCCTCCGCGGCGACACGCCAGTCGCGGACACGGCTAGCGACAGCAGGGCTAGCGAACGAGACGTCCACTATAGACCCGCCCCGCTGCCGCACGCATGTGTGGACCGAGCCCCGATTTAGGACGGTCAAACCAGTGGTGACCGCCCACTCCTCCAAAACCTCACCCCGAGCATCGGTCGCCGGACATCCCCACGCCGTAGACTTGGCGTTGAGATCCCCTAGCAACAGCACAGGGCGAGGGTGGAGTCGGCCCACGACGCCACCCAACTCGACAAGGAAGTTCTCGAAGTCGGCGAGACTCTTGTTGGGCGAGAAATACGCCCCAACAGTGCCAATACCGTTCGCGAGGACGGCCACCCAGCCGTGACCTCGCGACGGGTTGACGAGAGCCCCGCCAATTATGGCCACCAAACCGTCCAGATCGCCCACCCAGTTATCCCTGGGGGGGACAAAGTACGGCTCGGCGACCACAGCCACGTGAATCGACCACTCTGCCATGCTCTGGAGCAAGAGATCCTGAGCTCTGGCACAGTGGTTGATGTTGCCCTGGAGGAAATGGTACAGCGCCATTAAGCGCAGTCCATCCCCTCCGCACCATGCCTAGGCCGGGAGTCGGCCGGAGGGCGGCCAGGCTGAGGGGGGGGTAAAGAGTCCCCGCCAGCCTTGGCACCCCCTCTCTTCTTTTTGGGCGCGGGCGCACCACAGGCCTTTTGACCCACTCTGTGCCCAGCGGGCCTCCCTGCAGCTGTACAGAGGCTGCAGTTTGGCGACGCGGAGCACTGGGCCGCCTTATGGCCGGGCTGACCGCAGCGATAACACTCCTCGCTGCGGTCTGTTTCGGCGTTGCACCGCACCCTGACATGCCCAATGTCAAGGCAGCGGTAGCACCGCAAAGCCCTCGGTCGCAGCAGTTTGGCCCTTGCTGCCACCCATCCCACCAACAGGCGCCCGCCGTTGGCGACCTTGTGTGCGGCCGCCACCGGGCATCTGACCCAGATCGAGCCGAGCCCGGAAGCGTCCACCCGGATGTCGCCCGTGCGGATGTCTTCAGGCGGACACCCACCCGCTCGGGCGACGGCCGCCACCACCTCAGCCGGAGTCGTCGAGTCATCCAGGCCGTCGACGCGCAGCTCAGCGGTCTTCGTCGGCCTGGACACCCGGACGTCCTCCGGGTTGAGGACCTCCCGCAGCTTGGCGGCCAGGAGGTCCGCCTTTTTGCCACCATCGGCACCCGTAAGCTCGAAGAGCCGCGCCCCCGTAATCGCCGGCCTCATCTTGAAGCCGGTCGGTGTCCCCAGGTCGGGGAACGCGATCCTCGCCCTTGCCTCCGTCAGGACCGCCCTATATGTGAGGCCCCTTTCGACGGCTCCGGGCTGCAGCGTCACAACCACAGCCGCGGAGCGTGGGGCTCTCACCCTAGGCGGCCCCTGGGCCCTCTTGGGTGCCGATGGCGCCGCTTTAGCGGGTGCCGGCGGCGCCGGTTGTGCCGTCGGCTTCCTCCTCCGGCCCCTCCTCACGACCGTCGCCCAGGTCTCATTGGGACCAGGCGGGGCCGCCAGAGGCGCGGACGTTGGAGGCGCGGACGTTGGAGGCGCGGACGTTGGAGGCGCGGCCGTCTTTGGTTTAGGCGCTGGCTCCTTCCGCCGCTTGTCTGCAGCGAGCGGTGGGCGGAGGGTTACCGCCGGGAGAAGCCTGGCTTCGATGGACTCCATCCGGGCACCCACCATCTTCCCGCATTGCATCATGCAGATGCGCGCGATCTTTTCGATCTCCGCATCCGCAATCGCAGGGGTCGATGACGGGGCTGCCGGCGGAGTCAACGGCGTTGCATCAACCGAGGGCGCAGGAGCCACCCTCTCGTCAGCAAACCGCCGCTTGAGGTCCTCTACCTCAGCTCGGAGACGGCCGTTCTCCTCCCACAACTTCGCCGTCTCCTCCGAGCTGGTACGGTTAAGGAGGACCTCAGTGGCCTCCTTAATCGCCTCAGCCGCCTCTTTGAGTGCGCGCGTGAACGTGCCCTTCAGGTTGCCCGATTTGGTGGCAACCTTCAGGACGACATCCACGCCGTCCACAATTTGGCGACTGAGCGCCACCGCCGACACACTCCCACCGGCATCCAAGCGGGCCGAGCGGCGCTCTCGGGCCTGTCGGGCCAACTCGCTGACCTCGTCAGCCGCGACTGTCCTGCGCTGCGCCCGCTTTTCAGCGCCAACCTCCGCCTTGTTGGGCTGCAGGGACATATCCGAGCCCCCGCTCAGTTCCGCAAAACCGGGGTCGCCTCCCACGCCCTCCTGCTCCGCTGGAGCTGGCGTGCCGGGTCGGCTTCGTGCCAGGAAGCGACCTTGAGCGTTCCGCTCCGGCAATCGAGGGGCGGCTCCGCCCGCTGCCGTGCGACCTCGCCCTCTCCGTGTCGTCGGCACTTTAGCGGCCGACAGGTTCTCGTCACTCGACGAGAGACCTATCGGCCCCGAGTCCTCGCTGCGCGGGCGTTTCCTCCAGGCTTGGCCGGAGCACCCGCGCGCGTTCTGACAGGACACCTGGTCCCTTTCGGGACCCGAACCTCCTCGGCTCCTGCTGCTGTCAGAGACAGCAGACGGCGGCACCACATCGCGCAGTCGCTCCAGGTTCACCTGGAGCTCCTTTTGCTGTTTCTGCCGTTTGTGCGGGTTGGAAAATCCTCATGGATGTCCTTCGCTCTGGGGGAGCGAAGGGGTCTGTCAGACTCTTACTGACTAAAAACCACCCCGTTGTTCCGTCTCACACCTACGCCGGGGGTCGCGGGAACGTACGATCCTTCCGCAACCCCCAGCTAGTGCCGGCCCGCCTATGCAGGCCTCCTCAGGACGAGGGGCGGAGTGAGGTGTCTGACTCCCCCCGCGACGTCTAAGAGGGGCGCGCGTGGAACACTCGAACAGCTTGCCCACCTCGTCTATCAACACTATGGGCCGGTACGCGGACGGAGAGTCCGCGGGGCGCCCCGCCTTCCTGAGCAGGACCAGGCGGCCAGACTTCCACAAGGAGGGAAACTGGCCCCGCTCGTGGCACGCTGTGTAGAGTCCTCTCAGTTGGGGCTCTAGCTCCTTCAGAGCGAGGGCTAACACGCAGCCGTGAACCCCGTCGGGCCCCGGAGCCACGTTCTTGGCCCGGAGCCGCGTCACGGCTGCCCCCATCTCTGTCCGTGTCACCTCTGGGACGCTGATGGCGTTGTCCTCTGCAGGCTCTGCGGCTGTGGGCAAAGCCATCGGCGGCGGAGTGTGCTCCGCTCTTGCCGGGAAGAGGGCTGCGACTATAGCGTCCAACAGCTCGGGTTGGAGACTCTCGGTGAGTGGAGGCGCCGCGGCTCGGAGTTTCCCACGAACCGCACGATAAGGGCGCCCCCACGGATCCCCGTCCAGAGTCCCCAGCATCTCCTCCCTGGCTCGCGTCTTCGCCTCGCCGATGGCCAGCCTCAGAGCCTGCTTAGCCGCGCTGTACACCTCATACAGCGCGGCCTCTTCGTCAGGAACCCGATGACGTCTTCTGCGGTATCGGGTGTACCGACGCCAAACCGTCGCGCTCGAGAAGCGCAGTTGCGCAATCTCGGCGGACCACCAGTACACCTGGCGCCTTGCAGACTGTACGTGGACGCGGGGCATGGAGGCGTCGCAGATTTGTGACATCGCCCCACGGAACCACAGCGCCCCCTCGTCGACGTCGTCGGGTTCGGTCGTTTCGGCATTCGGCCCCGATTTAGGACGGTCAAACCAGTGGTGACCGCCCACTCCTCCAAAACCTCACCCCGAGCATTGGTCGCCGGAGATCCCCACGCCGTAGACTTGGCGTTGAGATCCCCTAGCAACAGCACAGGGCGAGGGTAGAGTCGGCCCACGACGCTACCCAACTCGACAAGGAAGTTCTCGAAGTCGGCGAGACTCTTGTTGGGCGAGAAATACGCCCCAACAGTGCCAATACCGTTCGCGAGGACGGCCACCCAGCCGTGACATCGCGACGGGTTGACGAGAGCCCCGCCAATTATGGCCACCAAACCGTCCAGATCGCCCACCCAGTTATCCCTGGGGGGGACAAAGTACTGCTCGGCGACCACAGCCACGTGATCGGATAGCACGTTACGCAGTTGTACGTTAATATTTTGCTGGTTATTCCGTCTATTTTTTTATTAATTTTCGCAACCGCTATATTGGCTTCCACATAAAAAAACAAACATATGTTGTCGCAGACTTTTATTTAGAACTGCTTATGACAAACAACCCCACGATACAATTTGTTCGTGTAACTTCTACGGCTCAGGCAGCGCACGCCGACATAGCTGTCAGCGCGCACGATTTTTACACTCTTTATATTAGTTTCACCTGTATGTATGTATGTATGTTTGTAACCGACTCTTGAAAAATAAATTATAGTTAAAAAAAACTAAAAAAACACGCTTTTATAGAAAATCCAACTAAAAAATAGAAAATAAAATTTTATAAATTTGGATTAAGAAAAGTGTAAATTAGAAAAAAATGTATATTAATGGAAAAAAGCGTGGGGTGCATAGTGTCAATAGTTATAAACATTTTCTATTTTTCCATGGTTACTGTCATTCACAGTGGGCTCCATGTATCGGCGTGTATTCTTCAATATTTACACAAAATCTTTATTAATTGTAGCCTATGTGTTATTCTGATGAATAAGCTATATCGTCGCCTTGGGGGGTAATAGAGCTATTCCACAGAACTAGACTTTTGAGTTATGGACGTTTAAAAAATAAATGATGCGCATAAGAACAGTTATTTTAACATAAATCAGCGCCATATTTTAGGAGAAAGTTCAAATTTTCACACTAGATTATTAAAAGGTTTTACCGTTGAATGCCACAATTAAAAAAATCCAAAATATCTTAGTTCTTAAGTTATGTTGATTACACCTGTTGACTACTAGCATAAATAAAATGTAATACTCTTATTTACGGGGTGTAAGTCACTTAACTCTCTTGTCTTGTTGACTTTTTAACCAGAGAGCCAATTTTGCTAACTTTAAGCAACGTTCGCATTCGCATGTCAGTCGTAATCTGTCAAAAATTGGAAATTGATGTCTTTTTGCGAGATTGTTACTGAGATGCAAATACGAACGTTGTTTAAAATATTAGTAAAATTGGCCCTCTGATGAAATTATTCTAATTATTTATAAAGGCATTAATTATTTATAAACATGATGTAGGTATTTGTTTTATTGAAGGACTTTTAAATTGATTATCTTACACGGAGTATGAAATCTGAGTTATTGGTGTGTATCACTTAGTAATATTTAAAAATATTTAGGTAATTATTAATAACATAAGTACATTTACCTTGATTGTTTTGATTGTCTAAATCAGAAATCGCCGCAACCATCTTTCGTCCGCGTGATAAATTCATGTTAACTGAATAATTACAAACCAATAAACATCAATTGCTTAAAACTCACAAGTTATGTAGTTAATATTAATAATGAACAGTTATTGTCGTTTTACACAAATCGTGAATGTTACTCGTAACCATAGACATATAAATCTCGTAACTCACTATCAAACCAAACTAAACTATGCACGCACAAACTCGACGAAATGCAGAACGCGGATTGGTGAACAGGAATAAACACGATTTTTTTCTGCCAATGAAATGTTCCCAAATAATATCGGGATTGGATTAAATATTTACGAATCACATGTAATAACTATAACATATATTGACCTAGAAAAAGCGTATGATAGGGTGCCTCGGGAAGTGTTGTGGTGGGCCTTGAAGGAGAAAGGTGTGCCTGGGAAGTATGTTGAGTTGATTCGTGCGATGTACAGCCGATCTAGTACCTATGTCCGGTCGTCTGCAGGTAACACTGACAAGTTCAGTGTGGCTGTAGGATTTCACCAAGGGTCGGCCTTAAGCCCTTACCTCTTCCTGTTAATAATGGACGCACTGACGTCGGAAATACAGGAAGAGGCACCCTGGTGCATGCTATGGGATCTGGAAGCAACTTGCCTTGCACACATGCACGATCTGCGCGTGGAGATGCAACGGCGGGGCGAAACTCCGCTGCCGCGACAAGTCGCGGCATGGCGGGCAGAGTTCCGGCGGGGTCTCATGGTGGAATGGCGACAGCGACTGTCGCAACCCAGTGCTGGGCACGCCATAATTATGGCGGTAAGTCCCTTCTTTGAGGAGTGGCTGGAAAGGCAACACGGCGTCCTTACCTTCCGCATGACGCAGGTCCTCACCGGACATGGTAAGTTCGGGAAGTTCCTGCACCGGATTCGTGCGGAAGAAACGCCCGGGTGTCACCATTGCGTAGACCGCCCGGAGGACACGGTGGAGCATACAGTAGAAGTGTGCCCCGCTTGGGAAGAGCATCGCCGTGTCCTCGTGGGGGCAATCGGCGGCGGCAATCTCTCGCGCCGGGCCTTGGTACAGGCCTTGGTCCGGAGCGAGGAGGAGTGGCAGGCGGTCGCCTCCTTCTGCGAAGCAGTAATGCTAGCAAAGGAGGCGGCCGATCGCGTGAGGCAACGGTCCTCACGCCCCAACCGCCGCCGAATGACGACCGATGTGGCGCGGCGGGCGAAGGTCCGCCTGCGACGCAAGAGGTTGCGGGTTCGATTCCCGCCTTGGGACAAATGTTTGTACGATCTACAAATATTTGTTCCGGGTGTTCTGGGTATTTGCTATATATAATAAAAATATCTATCTATGTAATGTATTGTATTAAGTATATCAGTCATCTAGTACCCATAACACAAGCTCTGCTTAGCTTGGGGCTAGATGATGCTGTGTGGATTGTCCAGCAATATTTATATTTATTTATTTATAAATCCCGATCCCGATTACCGGCCACCGTAGGCGCGGGCTTGCGGACGGCGAGCAATGGGTGGCTCGTCGTCCGCCTGTCCGGTAACCATCCGGACCGAGCCCAAGTCGTCGACGGCGCGTATTGTTCCACGCGCGCCTCAAGGAGATGTCAGCAACTGTAGGGACCCAGCAGGGTCGAAGCCTACCGGGGCCAAGGGTCTGATTCTGAAAGGAAGACTCGGCCCTGGTACGAAAGGCAACGAAGGAACAGGAGTGGGTTTTTAGTCAGTAAAAGTCTGACACTATCTCCCGCCCCGCCCAAGAGCGGGGGATGTCATAAGATGATTTTCCCACCACAAAAAAAAAAAAAAAAACCCTGGTGCATGCTATTTGCCGACGACATTGTCCTTGTCAGTGAAGATGGACCTGAGATCCAGGGTAGATTGGAGAAATGGCAACAGAAGCAGGAGAGTGTAGGCTTGAAAATCAGCAGAACCAAGACAGAATATATGTTCTGCGATTTCGGCGGTCTCTCCAGCCCTGAAGCCATTGCGCTTGATTGCGTGCTCCTTCCGATCTGCTCCGAATTTCGGTATCTCGGTTCACTCGTGCAAAGTGACGGAGGAATAGATCGGACTGTCAAGCACAGAATAAACACAGGGTTGATGAAATGGCGGCAGGTAACGGGAACAACTTGCGATTCTTAAATTTAAAGGGAAGATCTATAAGTCAATGATAAGACCTGCCGTCTTGTATGGATCAGAATGTTGGGCCACAAAAAGACTGAATGAAAGGCAGTTGCATGCAGCTGAGATGAGAATGCTAAGGGGGATGTGTGGTGTTACGCGAATGGATAGAATAAGAAATGAGTATATAAGAGGAAGTCTGAAAGTGGCGCCTGTGACAGAGAAGTTGTGTGGAAATCGGCTGTCATGGTATGGACACGTGATGCGAAGAAATGAGGATCATGTTGTGAGGAAAGTTTTGAGTATGAATGTAGAGGGTTACAAGAGTAGAGGGAGACCCAGGAAACGATGGATGCATTGTGTGAAAGTTGATATGGCTAAGAAGGAGGTGACTTCTGAGATGACGGGAAATAGAGATGTATGGAAGAAGAAGACATGCTGCGCCGACCCCAAATGAAAAATTGGGATAAGGGCAAGAGGACGATGATGATGTAATAACTATAACACAATATAATGATGTATTAATTTTGGTAGTCAAGAGTTCTATGAGCTCTTACAACTATTGACCACTGAATACTTTACTTCTTATACTTGTAATCACAATACATTTAAGCGGCATAGATTTTTTGACTTTTATTAAAACTGCAAGAAATTTTATTGGCAAATAAAATAAAAACTTGCTTACAGTCATGATATCAGTTACATTTATTGACCTATATAAACTTTGGCTCTTTCATAACACGTTGATGCACTTAACTCCATTTCGCCAAAATTGTGGCTTAGCTCCATTGCCCTCCAAGACGACGATATTACTGTGAAGTTTCATAAAACAAACATCCATCCATGACGACCTATGTGGCACAGCGGGCGAAGGTCCGCCTGCGACGCAGGAGGTTGCGGGTTCGATTCCCGCCTTGGGACAAATGTTTGTACGATCAACAAAGATTTGTTCCGGGTGATCTGGGTACTTGCTATGTATAATAAAAATATCTATCTATGTAATGTATTGTATTAAGTATATCAGTCATCTAGTACCCATAACACAAGCTCTGCTTAGCTTGGGGCTGGATGATACTGTGTGAATGTCCAGCATTATTTATATTTATTATTTATTTATCCATCCATACTTACAAACTTTTGCGTTTATAATATTAGTATAGAATAGGACTATTGAATCTAGCCACTTTTTACCAGTTTTTTATAATTATTATCCGGAGATGAAACAAATACGGTGTTAACTTTTGAATTTCGGCGGTCGATCGAGTTAGACTGGAAAAGGATTGGGAAAAGTTGTTAAACAACTTAACATTGTTCGCATCTTCTTCGTAAATTCGTGATTCTGTCTGTTGTATGTATTTTTGTTTTGTTGTTGATAAATAATCTCAAGTATACTCAAGTTGCATAAAAATCGAGTGGTTTTGAAGTAATTTATAAAAGAAAAATAAAATATCAAATGTTTTCTTTGGTCCATTGTATCTTTCTATAGGTAAAAGTTAACATTGTTGCATGTGGTGTCTATTAAACTCTTCCGGTTGCAATATAATTAAGAGGAAAGAGTTTGTTGTTTGTTTGTTTCTCAAAAACTCTTTTAAGAACCTACAAGCTACATTATCAGAGAGTAACATTGGCTAAATTTTGTAAATTAAATAATTTACAAAACTATACTTTAAAGGGGGTTGAGGTGATATTAAAGTTCGAAGGGAAAATAAAACTCGGGCGAGCTAGTGCAGTGCTAGTGCAGTGCTGGTGCAGTGCTAGTGCAGTGCTGGTGCAGTGCTAGTGCAGTGCTGGTGCAGTGCTAGTGCAGTGCTAGTGCAGTGCTAGTGCAGTGCTAGTGCAGTGCTAGTGCAGTGCTAGTGCAGTGCTAGTGCAGTGCTAGTGCAGTGCTAGTGCAGTGCTAGTGCAGTGCTAGTGCAGTGCTAGTGCAGTGCTAGTGCAGTGCTAGTGCAGTGCTAGTGCAGTGCTAGTGCAGTGCTAGTGCAGTGCTAGTGCAGTGCTAGTGCAGTGCTAGTGCAGTGCTAGTGCAGTGCTAGTGCAGTGCTAGTGCAGTGCTAGTGCAGTGCTAGTGCAGTGCTAGTGCAGTGCTAGTGCAGTGCTAGTGCAGTGCTAGTGCAGTGCTAGTGCAGTGCTGGTGCAGTGCTAGTGCAGTGCTGGTGCAGTGCTGGTGAACCATGTACTGAGAAATTAATAAATACAATGCAATACAACACACGCTCAATATTTACACATGATTATTTTCTTTTGATTGTTTTTTTTTTAATCTTATTGGAAATGTCGTAGTCAATTTGCTTGTTGAGCTTTAACATTATTGCTATAACACAAACTCTCCATACTTAAGAAAAAAATTCTATTTTTTATTTCGGTTTGCTACTAAAGCGTATTTTGTTAGTCGTTAGGCTACGGGAGCCGGGAGGATATATAACGAACACTAGCATACGAACCTACACACACACACACACACACATAGACTGCTGTAAACATAACCTCTCCTTTTGGTTTCTCTGTAGTCGGGTAAAAAGGAAAAATTATTTCCCAGTTACGAGTCCAGTTCGCGCCTTACAAGTTTTTTTTTTTTTTTTAATTTTGTATTTTAAAAACGTTGCCCCACACTAGGAATTTCTCCTGTATCGTGGGTGCGTTTACAAACATTTAAACTCACATACACAAACAGCCAGACCCGGAACAACTACCTGTAGGCCATACAAATATTTGTTCCGTGCGGGGATCGAACCCACAACACGCGGCGCAACAGTCGATGGCTCAACCACCGCGCCAACCGTGTCGTCAAATACTTGATTGATACTCGGTACTTGACTCAAATCATACCTAAACCATTTATTTCGTCAGAGATGTGGTAGGTACGAGTACAATGGGTGTTACAGGAAAGTTTTCTTATTCTACTTTACTAGTTCTAAATGTTTCTTTGTTCTGTGCTTTTGCGTTATTTGAAGAAAACTTTATCCAATAGCTTCTACGAGCGTATTAAGTAATTTTTCTGTTTGGTGTTATATATTATTTTGATGGATCTGGCTGAGATAAAGGACACGTACGTGACGTCAGCACAGCTTAATGAATTAAAAAATGGTTTGAAGAACCTAAAACATGCATCAATTGTAAATAACTTTGATTTAAATGTTAACCTTAGGCTTCATAAGGTCCAGAGCTCATTTGTGGGGCTCGGTATCCGCTTTTATAACATGCTACCTCATTCTTTGCTGGATTTACCTTTTAACGCGTTTAAAGCTAAAATTAAATCAAACCTTTGTTCTAAAGCATATTATTCGATCAACGACTATTTAGAAGACAAGAATAGTTGGTCGCTTTGTTGAACGCAGGACAATGTTACTATGTTCTTTTACTGTTTAATAGTTTTAAAAGCGTTAAAAGGTAAATCCAGCAAAGAATGAGGTAGCATGTTATAAAAGCGGATACCGAGCCCCACAAATGAGCTCTGGACCTTATGAAGCCGGTGGAAAGGAGCGTACAGTTTGTGCTTATTTCTGGTATTAAAATTGTGGATGTCACTGTTTTTAGTGTACATATGTATATTTTGCCTAATGTATATTATGTTGGCAAAAATAAATTGAGAAGCCACTGTGAGAATACCAATCTCTTTAAATAGATCTCTTAAGGAGACTCTGGGCCCTAATTGGTATATTGCACGAACAGCTCGTTTTTGTAGCACAAATATATTTTGAATATCTGCAGCTTTGCACCGTTGCACTGTTCTCGAAAATAAAATAAAATGGGGGGAGCGTGACAGGGAACAGATTAGTATGTATCATGATAGCTGTAATTCTAAGTTAAAGGACATAGACTTTCCTAGTGATTTCACCTACTGCGCTGATCAAATGTGTAGTGATCCTACACATAGATCAATAATAAATAAAATGTATAACAGTATTGTGTTGGTACTTTCTGAGGCCGCAGAATGTAGCTACAATTTCAGAATGAATCGGCGACGTAAGTATGTTACGGGCTGGAATAGATATGTGCCCGACGCTCATGAGAGGGCGCGACTATGTTACCTCATCTGGTTATCTAACAATAAACCGACCTCCGGAGGTATCTACAATGACATGTGTAATTCTAGACGATCTTTTAAATGCAAGTTGAAATGGTGCCAAAATAATCAGCAACAAATTAAAATGAATATTATTGCTGAACACCATGCTAATAATGCTTTTAATAAGTTTTGGAAGTCAACTAATCAGATGAATCTTAGACCGAGTCTTCCCGTGAGCGTAGCGGGGGTCCATGATTCTGGTGATATAGCGAATGTATTTCGTCGCCATTTTAATGTAAAATCTCCACTGGGGCCGGCTTCACCGACGATGCCCGATGCTGGGGCCCATGACTTGGAGGTGAGCGTTAGATTTACTGCGGCAGAAGTAGCTGCTGTAATTGGGAAAATGGTGAGTAGAAAGTCTCCAGGGCTCGATGGTCTCAGCATCGAGCATCTGCGGTACGCTGGATATCACCTTCCGAGAGTGCTGTCATTGTTTTTTAATTTGTGCATAAGTCATTCATATTTGCCTGAGAAGTTGATGCAAACTGTAGTAGTTCCTATTGTTAAAAATAAAACTGGTGACCCTTCAGATGTTTCAAACTACAGGCCGATTTCTCTGGCAACAATTATAGCAAAGGTACTGGACAGTCTTATTGACCGGCACTTAGAGACACACTTGAAATTGAACGATGCACTCAGTTTGGTTTTAGACCTGGCGTATCAACAGAAAGTGCTATTCTGTCGCTCAAACAGACGGTCCAGTACTATACAGCTAGGAAAACTCCAGTCTATGCTTGTTTTTTGGACTTATCTAAAGCTTTTTATTTATTTTTTTTTATTTTTATTTATCCATTTATTTCAGGCATCAAGGCCCATATAAATATATACAATACTATATTAACAATATAAAACTTAAAATACTATAAATATATATTACATTATAACTAAAACTAGTGCACACGAAGTGTCGGCGTCGTGTTTCGCTGACTAGTGTCATGTAGGCGGCCACGAAACCGGCGATACATAACACCTTCCGGCCAGAACTCTTCCTTGAGGAACTTCTCGAGATGGTGTGTCGGAACTCGCACCACGAACGACTTGAAGTTCGTGTTATGACGCGGCTCCAACCTCTCGACCCTCAAAGTCCAGTTGGTCTTGACGCGCACGTACTCCACGATCTCCTCAACCTTCGTAGAGTGGTGCAATCTAGACACGTAGAGCAGCGTTGTCGGTACTGCTGGTTTTAGCAGCATGTTAGGTCCTGCCAGCGCAGTACCGCACTGGTTCCGACAAGGAGGCTTCTTCTTCTTCCTCTTCTCAACCTTGATGAAACCATCCTTGTCGCTCATGTCCTTCTCTGGACCCTGCCTATTCCGAGCCTGTTTTGGGTTTGACAGGCTCCGTTTACCCCCCTTCCCTTTGTCCGCTAGTTTAACCTGCGAGTTTTGTGGCTCAACAGGTTTTTTAGCGACGGCTACAATTGCTGCGTAGGCTCGTTTGGGGGTCGTCGAACCTACACACGTCGTCGTCTCCACCGATGTCGAGGCAGGGACGGCCGCGGCACACGTTGCAACGCGTGCATTCTCGGCAGCTGGTGACGCACTCGAGCCCGCCGACTCGAAACTGCAGATGGAGGCGTTTTGTGCCCCGCGACGCGTGTTCACATTCACGTGGCTCGGTGACCTAATTGCAGAAATTGCATTACGCAATAACGCTACTTCTGCCCGTAGGTCACTGATGGTGTTATTGGACACCTCCAGCTGATGCTGCATCTCGACCTGACTTTGCTTCAGGAGTGTGATGTCCTTCAGCAGCCTGGTGACATCTACGTGGTCGAAAGTGACGGGAGGCAGCTTGTGCAGATCCTTCGCCACGAATTCAGGCACGTCGTCCGGGTCGGTCTCCTTCAACAACGTAATGATGTCTTGGAGACTCTTCTCTGTGCCATCCCTTCGCCGAGACGGCATTTGGCTGAGTTTTCCGAGCGTCGTGAACAGCAGCAACTTGGCACTGCTGATGTCCTCCTCGTTAAAAGATGACTTGCAGATTTGCAAGATGCTGACTTCGTCCATGTAATCGATGGCATGCTTAATGAATGCCAGAACTTCGTTGGCTATGAGAGTTTGAGTACTCATAGCAGAATCCGGGCAGCGGCTAAAGCCGCGCAATTCGCGAATATAATATTCAGTCGGAGCAGCGAAAACGCGACCGTACTCGACCGCGCATCGCAACCGAATCCAATTTCTATTTTCCAATTTTTTAATTTAATCAAAAAAAAAATTTGACCTAGTGTCCTACAATAAGTTATGGGTAAAGCTTCAGGGTACCAGTGTACCCAGGGAATTAGTGTTTGTACTGATGCATTGGTATGACAAGCAGAAAAATCAAGTAAGATGGGCAGACAGACCCTCGGATGAGTACCAGCTGGAGACGCTGGAGTGCGGAGTGAGGCAGGGGGGGCTTTCCTCCCCACGTCTTTTTAATTTTTATGTAAATCAGTTGATCGAGGAGCTCCGTAGCACTAGGATCGGCTGTCACATAGATGGTATTTGTATCAATAATATAAGCTATGCTGATGATATGGTGCTGCTGAGCCCTTCGATCTGTGCATTGAGAGAACTTTTACATAAGTGTGAATCTTATGCGGAGGCCCATGGCCTTAAATACAACTCAGTGAAATCTGAACTGATGGTTTTTAAGTCAGGGACTAAATGTTATGACAATGTACCTGAAGTTTTCTTGGGAGGTAACTCTTTGAAAAGAGTTACAAATTTCTAGTATTAGGGTCACTGGATCACCGATGACTTGAAGGATAGTACTGACATTGAGAGAGAGCGCAGGTCATTGTCTGTACGATGTAATATGTTAGCTCGCAGGTTTGCACGGTGTACAAAAAAAGTAAAAGTTACGTTGTTTAGAGCATACTGTCAGTCCTTTTACACGTGCAGCCTGTGGGTTGACTATTTGCAGAGGGCATACAGTGACCTGAGAGTGCAGTACAACAATGTATTCAGGATGTTGATGGGACTGCCGCGGTATTGCAGCGCATCAGGCATGTTTGCCGAGGCCCACGTAGACAGTTTCGCTGCAGTCATGCGCAAGCGCTACACCTCTGTCTTAACACGCATGCGTGCTAGTACCAACAGCATCCTGTGCGTATTGTCGGACCGGTGGGATTCTCCAATGCTCGAGCGCTGGATACGACTACACACGGTCAAGTAAACACGCGCACGAGTATCTGGGTATCCAATGGGTCATATATTTTATTTTTGTATTTAGTTTTTGTCTCATGTTTGTCACTACTAACATTAGTTTCTCATAAGTATTTCTGTGTTACTAACAATTTTTTATGGATGTTTATCTGAAAATAAATGAATAATAATAATATATAAATAAAAAAGAGTGTGTGTACTTATGTACACGCGTTAGAAGTTATACTTCTTAACAAATAATACAACAACCAATTCTTGCTCGTGGTTACATTAACACCTTAACTGCCAAACAACGAGACACAATAGAAAATGTATTGTTTGTCGGTCATTTGGCGTTCAACGCGTTAAATCAATTATTGAAAAAAAAAATATAATGTAAAAGTATAAGTTAGTGCAAATTATTTATATTTTGAAATCTGTTGTACGGTTTAATGAATCACAGTATGCAAATAAATAGTAGATTACGCACCAAGGGGACAGATCAGTGTATTATGTCACGGGCGCCATAAAGAATACCGGGCGTAACGAAGAATTCTAGAGTTAACTACCGAGCGCATCGATGCAGTTAAGACTAGAATCCTGAATGCAGCAAAGGATTCAAAATACCCCAAGACACCTTTATTCCCAAGAATACTCTTTACACAGTACACACCTTCTGTAGTAAGATAATAAAAAGCAATTCGATTTTCAAATGTGTTCTCTTCGGTACCTAAAATGATTTATGCAAACTTTGTGTTCAGGTTCCAAATTCAAAAAACATGGTCGACCAGCGGGCATTATGTAATTTTATTGTCGGCTAGACCATAAGGCTGGAATGACTTTCTTTCGGTCAGGTTTGCATGACATATAGTTTGACATTACCGATAGTGTCAAAAAATACTAGAATATACAACTTGAACATAGTTATCAATTTTCATACCACCTAGAACTAACTTCATGCTGTTAAATTTAGGTGTCGGTGTGCGCGCGCATCGTAAAAATTCACTCTCATCATTTTTCTCCACCGCGCCAAAAGAAGTATAACTTCAATAAATAAATAAATATTGCTGGACAATCCACACAGCATCATCTAGCCCCAAGTTAAGCAGAGCTTGTGTTATGGGTACTAAGATGACTGATATACTTAATACATTACATAGATATATATTTTTATTATATATAGCAAATACCCAGAACACCCGGAACAAATATTTGTAGATCGTACAAACATTTGTCCCAAGGCCGGAATCGAACCCGCAACCTCTTGCGTCGCAGGCGGACCTTCGCCCGCCGCGCCACATCGGTCGTCAAGTTATATGATATAGTCTTATTTTTATGTCATATTATTTATATAGTACATGTGGAAACTTGTGATTGGTCATATTCAAATCAAATCAAATCATTTATTTTTGCAAACATGGGTAATTCGTACATAGTTGTTTTCTTAAAAAGTATTCCTCCATATTCTACCGTCTCATGGGCATGCAAATAATATTCAATTCCAAAAAAATCGATTGATACCGAATAAATATAAATGTCAAATCATTAAAATTACAAAAAAAACACACTAATTCAGTAGAAACATTTTCACATTAATGTCACAAAAATATAAAAAAGTATGTCAAAGTATCAATCAGAATAAAAAGTGTCAGAATAGGAACATGTATGTCAATCATAATAATAGTTTATCAATCAGTGCAGGGATTTATCATTAAGGAAGTCGTCAATTGTGTAGTAGCTTTTCTCAATTAATATTGAGTTTAGTGCCCTTTTAAATTTTATTACAGTCATATTTTTTATTACATCAGGTACTTTATTATAAATAAATATATATCATGTTGTACTTGTACTCAGTCTGTTTAGCTGTTAGTTTTCCTAAAAAATAAATAAATACATTTACTAGTTCTTGTTCTACGTACCTACTAGTTATTAGAAGGTAATATTTACTAGTTTTGAGATACTAGTTTGTAGTTTTCTTAAAGGTAATATTTACTAGTTCTAATAATGCTTTACTAGTTTTGTGATTCCACTTGCAGTTTGAGCACTTAACGCGGCCTTCCCATATGTTCTTTCTTCGCTGTTGTTCGTCGTCCCGCTGAGCACCTTGGTTCTGAGTTGAGCTCTACAGTTTCCGACAAATGCTTGCACTGAGTGAACAGGTCCACTCATATCTGTGGTTCTTGTCTCAAAAGCCCATCTCGGACACTAATCTGCATGGTCCTCACATGATCTAACCAATATAATGTCTGGACTTCAAAAGAGACTGTGATCTCTGAGTTACTTTCAGTGTTCCTTCTCATAGTCAGATAGCGAAACACCAACCTAGTTTTAAACATATTTTTAATGTTGACACGTAAAAGTGTTTGTAAAACCAAAAACCTATTTATATAAATAAATATCATTTATCATTGAGTTTGTAGTTTTCTGATAATGCTTTACTCGTGTTGAGGGTGTAGTTTATGCATGGATTTGAGATAGGGGGGGGGGGGGGGTACTACTTTAGATTTCTTTACCAGTTCAAAATACTTGCTCGCCTTGTCAAACACAAACAGCACACTGCGCGTCCTGCCCGTCCGGTGTGCCGTGAGTGCAGGCGGCGCCGGGCGGCGGCCTGCGTGTTATGTACACTTGCATGATAACTATATATACAATACTTTCGTAGTTCCACTGTCGCAGTAGTTGTTAGCACGCTCGCAATCGTTGTGTCCAAATCTATACACTGACTGAGTGTTACCGTGGGATCAGTAGACAGCCTGCGGGCTTATGGAAAGGGGAAGGGGGAGAATTGTCCCGTCAACAAGGTAAAAACGTATTGACTCTTGTTCCCGGTCATACAATTGATCGTTCGATCTCGTTTGATTCGGAGTGACGTCTAGTAAAAGGGATCTCGAGGATTTATTAGCACATAAAAAATTGCAATTACAACCAACAACAAAAGATGAAAATAAGATATTTAGGTTTTCGTTGATAACACAAAAATCATTAATATTTATGAATGTTTTATATTTACGGTAAGAGTCTAACGCCACTTAAGACAATATCTTTTTTGTTAATCTATAGAGAAATGCCAATTATAATTTTAAAGAAAAAAAATCTTAATTAATGTCGATTAATGCCACTTTTAAGTGCAAAAACAGCTGTAAAATAAAAAAAATGTTTTTAATAGGTATTTAATTTTTAGTTTCATGTAAAAATAACTTTTTTTTCATCTTATTTGGTTAACAAGAATTGCAAGTTTTTATGTGATGCTAGTATAGACGTGACTCTGAATCAAATGAGCTATCGCCATATGTTAAGAGTTAATAGCTAACACGTTTTGTTACTGGTTGACTGGACCCGACGTGCCACCGACAATAAACTCACAAACACATTTAATGACATTTTATTAATAGTTACAATTATACGCGAATGTCGCCGTCACACTATGCGATAGTTTTATTTATTACTAACTTCATTTACATTATTTTATGAACGTTACATCGTAGTAATTCGTAGTCACCGCCCGAGCCATACTTGATTAGGCCTTAGCGAGGGCGAGGTTATATTTACACATATGTACAGGAAATACGAGTATTGTCAGTGGAGCAATAGTCTCTTAGGAAAGTCAAATATCTATCGAATAGTGTCACTTGGTGCCTTAGTACCGCTTTCACTCATTGTCACTAACATACCACAGGTGTCGGTCAACACGCGAGTGAGCACACTGAGCACACCGCGCGGCGCTACAGCGCGCTCGCGGCGCGCGAGGGGATGTGCGCGGCGGCGGGCGGCGCGCGCGAGCGCTGCTAGAAGTGCGCGCGCGCGCCGCCGCACGCGCTGCTGAGCTCGCTGGCGGGCGCCGGGTAGTACACGGAGGGCGCGGGCGCCGGCGCCAGCCTCGCGCGCGCGGCGCCCCCCGCGCCCCCCGCGCCCCCCGGGGCGCAGGCGCCGCGCGAGCTGCGCGCCTCCGAGCGCCGCAGCGTGCCGTTGCGCGCGAGCCGCAGCGACACGCGCTCTCCGCACGACGCGAACGAGTCGTCGCGCGTGTGCTCCGGCGAGTCACGAGTGCCGCCGCGCGTGCGCATGCCTCCCGCGCAGAACATTTTCAAGAATACACGCTTGAACTTCTCGCCAAATATTACGTAGATAACGAAATTGACGCTGCTGTTGATGGTGACCAACAAGTTGCTCGTCTTTACGAGCGGGTCCAACTTGTCGAACTGGTCGCCTAGAAACACCTCGAACGAGTTGGTGACGAGCGGCAGCAGATTGCACAGGAAGAACACCAGCACCACCACCAGCAGCATGGTGGCCAGGCCGAGCTCCCGGCGCTGCACGCGCGAGAGGCGCGCGCGCTCCGCCTGCGCCCGCCGCACTTGCTGCACGATGCACGCGTTCAGCGCCGCCAGCGCCGAGAAGGGCACGATGTACATCACGATCATGTACAAGGAGTGGATGTACACCACGATGTAGGATTCGGTGCGGAAGTCCAGGTCGGCGGTGACGCAGTACACGGGCTCGCCGTCCACGAAGCGCTCGATCACCTCCGCCTCGAAGAACTTGGGCGCGTTGTAGGCGAACGCGAAGGCGGCCGTGCCCAGCACGTACCAGCGCGCCCGCGACGACGTGCACAGCGCCTTGGCGCGGAACGGGTGGCACACGGCCACCCAGCGCTCCACGGTCACGATGAGCGTGAGGTACACGGACATGGTCTGCGCGGCGTTGGCGATGGGGTACGCGTAGGGCGTGAGGTGTGGGCACACGTGGTAGTAGTAGTAGCGCAGGTGGCCCGTGTACGGGAACACGGCGGTGAGCCCGAACAGCAGCACGGAGGTGAGGATGAGCATGGTGTCGCAGGCCGCCAGCCCCACCAGCAGGCAGTTGATGGACGAGCGCATCTGCGGGCGCGACAGCACCAGCACGGACAGAGCGTTGCCCAGCAGGCCGGCCGCGCCGATGGCGTTGAGCAGCACGCCGTGCACCACGAAGCGGAACAGCTGGTCGCCGGGCTGCACGCCCACGTCGGAGTCGCAGCCCTCGTACGTCGCGTTGCGCGTCTCGTTGCTCATGGTGGGGGGGCGGCATGGGCGCGCATCCCACCGCCCTCACCAGCCGCACCAGCTGCACCAGCCGCACCAGCCGCACCAGCCGCACCAGCCGCACCAGCCGCCGCCCGCGCCAGCCACCTGCAGACAAACACACGCACGCTTTATAGTCATCGTCTTCGGAAATCGTCCCTCAGTTCACGCAAACCATTGATAATAATTAATAATAAATGGTCATAACATAACGAATAACTACCGGAAATACATTGCGGAAGACGGAACGGTTGCCATATGTCGGGCATGACACGGACCTGGGGAAGCAATGCGTCACATTTTTTCTGGTTGTTCTCGTCTAGCTAACAGAGACTATTTGCATAGACACAACCTTGTTGCCACGATTATCCATCAGCAACTTGCTCTGAAGTACACCTTGTGGAGTCAGAGCAAGTTGCAGTACCACACTATAAGTATGCGCCCGAGTAAATCAATATCAAAATTCATTTATTCAAATTAGGCTGAGAATCAGCACTTTTTGAACGTGAAAACGTTTACATTAGACAGTCCCCCTAAACGCCCACTCTTCTCCACTTCCCAAAATAAATAAATAAAGAAACTAATATGCACCAAAATCGACAATGCGGATATTAGATAGTCTTGCAATCCGGATATCCGCCCATTTTCAAATCCGGATTTTACTTGCATCAGCATCCGGATTTTTCCGATGTAACGGATAGCTGTATTTCTCTTTTAAATATTAAATAAAAAGCTGTCATCTATAAAGTACATAACTGTTATTATTTTAGTATAGTTCATCACTCTTGCAATTATTTATTCACTTCACAGATCACAATAAGTCCATTTAGTGACAGAGATCATCACAAACTTGACCACATGTCAACTTTAACTCACATCCATACTACGCGCATTTTCAACATTGTATTGTATTGTGACGCACGCACGGTTGCTTCTCACTTATAATCTACTTTTATCGATACCACCGACCAGCGCTGAAGCAGAAAGAGTGTTCTCTGCTGTAGGTTATTTATGTAACCGTTTAAGAACTTCCATGAAAGAAGATTCATTAGATAGTTTAAAAGATCCTATTTAACAGAATTTGCATAAAAAAGAAACCAACTTCCAAAACCTCCCTATTATCCCTAAAAAGTATACAATAATACTCAATCGAATCTACTTAATTTTGAAAATCGAACCTATATAACCTAACCTACCTAACCTGTACCACAATTATTTATCAATTTTTGGAGTCGAAATCTATATGAAATCTATATGGGACCATTTCGGAATAAACCCCTTTCGTATAATAATTTTGCAAAACTGTCTATATTTGACGGAGTTATGCCCGAACTTACATTAAAAAAAATACGAACATCCGAATTGAGAACCTCCTCCTTTTTTGGAAGTCGGTTAAAAATAACTTAACAATAAACTTACAAAAAACGAATTTAATGCATTTTCATCAAATAATATTAGACACAAATATGGATATACATTATAATGGACAAACAATAGACACGGTCAATGTTTTCTAGGAATTTTGATTGTAGCCAACTGACATGGAAAGCTCGAGCAGATGACATATTCGACGACCGATCCTGCGACGCAGGAGGTCGCGGGTTCGATTCCCGCCTTGGGACAAATGTTTGTACCATCTACAAAGTTTTGTTCCGGGTGTTCTGGGTATTTGCTATGTATAATAAAGCTATTTATGTAATGTATTGTATTAAGTATATCAGTCATCTAGTACCCATAACACAAGCTCTGCATATTTTGGGGCTAGATGCTGTGTGGATTGTCCACCATTATTTATTTATTTATTTATTCCCGACTTTGAAAAATACTAGAATTAGGAATACACCTATTAGAACTCAATACGAAGATAAGTTATACACAGGTGGATACAAAACTGCATTATTGAAAAAGAGTGTTATGTGTATGGCCTCTTATTTATAACCATGTACCAAAGTTTATTAAAGATCAACCTTAAGTAGATTTAAAACGTACCTTAAAAAATGTTTCTTACTCTGTAACAGATATTTTAAATGATATTAAATAATATAAAGACTCTACAATTTATTTATTATTTATAATTAACAAAGTAGTATTGAGTAAATAGAATAATTGTAGCGTAAGTAAATAAAATGTTGCATTCCATGGGGCAGAATGTATAAGGATCTAAAATATTGTAACACCTAATTGTACTAATTACCTACATCCTAAGCAAATAAATAAATCTATCTGTTGTATCTCGTTTTCTGTCTGCTGAGGTGTTAAGGCAGCGCATGCAAATAATTCTGTTTTAAGAGGCTTTCTTTCTTTCCGACTTGATACACAAACATTGTGATAGCTTTTCTAATATGCATCAAATAAATATAGTTCATATTAGCCTTTCTAACAGAGATTTTGTTAGAATTGGATCATTACAACCAGAACTTACCCTCTATATACAAACTGACTTCCACATTTCACCTCTTTATAATAAATATTAAGTTTGGATGACGAGCCTACCGATGTCCGATCTCTTTTTCATCGGACACTCAAGGTGTCAAGTGTCACATTACGGCTGGTTGACATTAGTGGCAGGCGCTGTCTGGAGCTGCTCACCACGATGTTGCGGGCGCTGCTGGTGCTAGCGTGCGCGGCGAGCGCGTGCGGGGCGCGTGCGGCCGGCGGCCGGCACGGCTTCTACCGCAGCATGTGGGGCGCGGGGGCGGCGGGGGCGCGGCGCGCGGGCGACACGCGGCGCGTGTTCGGCGGCACCGCGGCGGCGCTGAGCTCGTTCCCCGCGGTGTGCGTGCTGCTGGACCGCTACTTTTCCTCGCGGTGCTCGGCTGCCGTGGTGGCGCCGCAATGGGTGCTCACAGCCGCGCACTGCGTGTCCACGGATATCAGCTACGTCAAATACAACTCGCGCCACCCCGCCGGGCCCGACGGGGAGGTGTCTGTCGTCGTCTACCTGTACCGCCACCCCGGGTAGGTTCCCACCGGCGCCGCAATGTGCTCGTGGCGCGGTAGTCACGCGCCGCGCGAGTTCCGGGGCGACGCCTCTCACTCCTGCTTGTGTGTACAGCTACGAAGTCCTGGAGCAAAACGAGGGCCGCGGCATGGACGTGACGCTCCTACACCATGACGTGGGGCTAGTGCGCACGAGCGGGGCCATGACGCTCGCCAGCCCGCCCGCGTTGGAGCCCGCCAGCACCTGGCGCCTGTATAACCTGGAGGAACTCCAAGGCGAGGAAGTGCAGGTGACAGGAACACCTCCCTTCGTTACTGAAGCCGTACACTGCATACCTGTGTGGACGTTCACACAGCGCTTGGCTGTGCGGTATGTTACAGTAATGTTGGAATAACTCGGCACTTCCTCTGTTCGTACAGTTATGATCATGGTCAAAACAAGCGGGCTCGTGACCCCAAAATATTTAGAGCAGTTCAACGATGTGTACGCGGGCTATTTGTATTTATAAGTAAACCGGACTGACTCCGTGCTGCAAATTGGTCCGGGGGCGCGTTTTGCTGTCGGTTACATGCCGGTCACAGATTCGAGGCTGTAACAAGCATGTGATGAAGCAGTGAGTAGCTTTGCAACGCTGTGTCGGCAGGTGCTGGGGTTCGGGCGTTCGGAGACGTCGTCGCAGGGCGAGGAGCTGTTCGAGGTGCGGCTGCGGCTGGTGGGCTGCGAGCGCAGCGCCTGGGAGTACTGCGTGTGCGGCATGGGCGTGGCGGGCGCGGGCGGCAGCGACCGCGGGGTGTGCTCGGGGGACTCGGGCGGGCCCGTGCTGTACCGGGGCGCA
This sequence comes from Phlogophora meticulosa, assembly GCA_905147745.2. Taxonomy (NCBI): domain Eukaryota; kingdom Metazoa; phylum Arthropoda; class Insecta; order Lepidoptera; family Noctuidae; genus Phlogophora; species Phlogophora meticulosa. The sequence goes on along the minus strand of LR990519.1, from coordinate 19,468,779 downwards.
CAGGTGGGTGTCACCTCCATGGGCCCTCTGGAATGCGCCTCGAGCCTCACGGAATCGTTGGAGGGCGGCTCCAGCGTGTTCACTTCGCTGTACCCGTATGTGGACTTGGTGAACGACACCATACAAGGCACAGAGAAGGCGCTGCGGATGCGTGGCTTCGTGGCGGCCAGCTCGCACTGCACTGCGAGCGCTGGGTCGCTGGCGCTGGGCGCCGGCCTCGCCGCCGCGTTCTTCGCGCGCCCCGCCAGGTGAGGCGCGCCGCGTGTTATTAGTAATGTAACGATTTGTGGGTAATACTACTACTATACTTGACTACCTATAATTTTGACTTCAATCCCCAATTCAATTGTATAATTATCATACGTACAAAAGCAAAGTTACCTTTCAAATGAAAGTTCAGCAAAACCTACTATTCCTCTACTTTGACTATACCTTTGCTAGCTACTTTTGATAATATCTGCTGCGGCTGGTGACACAGCCGCGAGCGTCCTTTTCACAAAATGTTAGTGATGTCCTGTAATCCACTACTAACTACGAGTACTAACTGCTAATCCTTGCAGGACCAGGTGATGTGCCATTCATTTGCAATGTTTCTCACATTAATATACACCATATGATTTTTTATTTTGTAGAAGTTCATGATACACGCACAGGTGTCTGTGCTTGTGTGCTGATGTACGGTGCCCGAGTGTGTGTGCCTATGCAGGGTACTAGTGCATCTGTGCCTATGTAGGTAGATCGGGACGTGTATTGGAATAGACCAACGCAGTTTATATACATGTGTGGCAACCGGAGCTAAATTGAAAAAGTTCGCGGTTTAGTGCTGTGAATAGCGTATGGGTAATATTTTTTAATTTTTTTAAAGGACAATCCATACAGCATCATCTAGCCCCAAGTTAAGCAGAGCTTGTGTTATGGGTACTAGATGATATACTTAATATGTTTTCGTCCATCATCTCAATATGAACTCGGACACTCGGCACACTCTCTCCTACATCGAACCTCATGATGAGCTCACACACACCGCGCAGGGAAAACGTCAATAAATTACCATGGCCATAAAGAACTGACAAGCCATAAGATACCAAACTTGAAACTCGAACGTCCTGAACGCCCAATACCAGTAAGGTATTGGGGCAGGACAGCGCCTTACGCAGTGACGTCTGAGGCAGCCGCCTGCGCCGCTCTGTGCTCTGTGCTCTGTGGCCGCCATGAGCAGCGCGAGCGCAGGGTGGGGCGGGGATTATATGTACATGTATTGGGAGTTTCGGTTCTAGAAACTGCTCTGTTATGAGAACAGTTGTAATCTCTGGCTAAATGTGAAAATCTCGTGCTGCCATCAATTTCAATAGAAACGCTATAGCTCGATCTTCACGCGGCAGTATCGTGTCGATGGCGTCAGCTTTGTTTGTGTGCAGTACTTAATCCTGTACTGCCATAGCGCGATACATAGTGCCATGGCGCGCGCACAGGCCGCACTTATTTATAATGTGGCGCGCTAATTTCGCACACGCACACACGATAGCAGTTGAATTCAAGTGGCTCTGAACGCGCTGACCCTAGTATCAATCAATGCTGCTGAGTTCCGAGTCAACGGAGGAGCAAGGGCCGCGGGGCCCGCGGGGCGACCGGTGTGGGTCTCTGATGACTTCGATTGTATTAAGTCTCTGTACTTACTAATATATCGAGCCGGTGGCGACACATCGGTATGATCTGTAACAATGCAAACATACACCAGTGAGTACACCTAGTGCTGCGAATATGTTGTTGGTCGTAAGGGTTCTGCACCTGACCTGGTTGGAAAGGGCAGTCACGAAAGGTCAATACGACAGATGTGAGTGGCAGCTCCGGGAAGGGCCGCCCTGGAGAGACATGCAGTGACCTGATTGGTGATGTTCATCAGAAAATTAAAGTGCGTAGTACTCGCAGCCAGAGTCACCGACTAGAAGTGTGAACGCACACGAAGATGAAGTAGCATGTAATAATGATCCGATGATCCGATGAGCCGTACATACTCTTCTGTACATACTTCTTCTAAAAAAGCGTGAATATAGTATGTAAGCCCAGTAGGCATTTCTTCCGTTTGGAATAGTTTCGACGCCCTACGAGTAGAACCACCTGGGCCCCCTCACTGGTTATTGCCACTGAATCAATATCATCCTTCCATTTTGTTTCCTCCTCCTCCAATTTCTCACCGGCAGCTCTTCATTGTTGCCCGCGTCGTCGTGTTCTTCTCCAGAGCCCGCAACATATCTGCCCTGCACTCGCGTCTCTGTGCCAGCCTGTGCACTGTGCAGATAACAGAACACTTAAAGCTAGTTTTCCTGCATCCACATGCTCGACCCCTTTAGTAACCCCATTGGTCGGGACTCTGGTCGCACATCGCACCGAGCCTGACCTTGGCGGTAGGTCAGAAGGGGATGTTGCGGTGCAGCTTTTGTTGTACGGAGTAATACAACAAGATTAGTAGGGGGTAAAGCAGCAGTATTCATATTCCGCATACAAAAATATCTCGTGGAGCAGCCTGAATGTTTGATACCGCTTGGCGTTTGTCAGGATAATAACTGTAACGTATTTCCCCGAGCTTGGCGGCCGATGTTTCTAATGGGTCCCTTGTAGGGTCTGCTGCCCTGCTCTCCTTTGGATAGATGATCGAATAAAGCCTAATCAATATAAAGTTCAATCTTCATAAATTGTAGCCTATGTGTTATTTTGTTGTATAAGCTATATTACTGTAAAGTTTCATCGAAATCCGTATATTATAGTTTCTGCGTGAAAGAGTAACAAACATCCATCCATCCTCACAACGTTTCGCATTTATTATATGAATATAGTAGTACAGTAGGAAGAAGGATAGTATGGAACGGATGAAGAGAGATAAGAATGGATTTCTCTAAAGTAGTCTAATTATTTTTCCAAAATAATAGTAGCATAAGGTACACCTTATCACATCGGCGGGGGCGGCGGGGGCGGCGGGGGCGGCGGGGCTTGGGGAGTGAGGCCATCTAGTCATTGTGTCGCAGTCACAACGATATGAAACGTAGGCGCGTGCCGCGGCCGCACCGGCCGCACCGGCCGCTGTCAGCGCTAGGCAGATTACGACACGCTCTAAACGTAGGCGCGTGCCGCGGCCGCACCTGCCGCACCGGCCGCTGTCAGCGCCGAGCAGATTACGACACGCTCTAAACGAAGGCGCGTGCCGCGGCCGCACCGGCCGCACCGGCCGCTGTCAGCGCCGAGCAGATTACGACACGCTCTAAACGAAGGCGCGTGCCGCGGCCGCACCGGCCGCACCGGCCGCTGTCAGCGCCGAGCAGATTACGACACGCTCTAAACGAAGGCGCGTGCCGCGGCCGCACCGGCCGCTGTCAGCGCCGAGCAGATTACGACACGCTCTAAACGAAGGCGCGTGCCGCGGCCGCACCGGCCGCTGTCAGCGCCGAGCAGATTACGACACGCTCTAAACGTAGGCGCGTGCCGCGGCCGCACCGGCCGCTGTCAGCGCTAGGCAGATTACGACACGCTCTAAACGTAGGCGCGTGCCGCGGCCGCACCGGCCGCTGTCAGCGTTGAGCAGATTACGACACGCTCTAAACTAGTTACGTGACGCACTTGACACCTACTAATTAGTGCAGGCTCTGTTCTCTACTTAAATGACCAAAATGAAAAAAAAACATACGCAAGACAATGTTACAGTGTTCTTTCCCCTATTCAGCTTATTGACAGATTCAATGATTGTGTGTTCATAAACCGTAAATCGCTTGTTTCTTGTGTCACATAGTTTATTTTGTTGACATACTATATGTGATTAACTAGCGATCCCAATAATTTATTGTATTTTTTTCTCTTGCTACCTAAGCACTCGGTAGCAACTTCGTCATGTTCCCATGTACGTCACTGATAGCATAGCAGCTAGAGGGGTAATGGCTAATGTTTGGGTTATGCTCGTGAACGGGTGCTGCTTGTGATGACTGGTCGTCTTGCTGGCCGTCTTGCTGGCCGTGGTTAACTGGAATGGTCCTAGTTAATCATTTGTGTCCTCGAGCCACAGCCCTGTGGACATCATGTAGCGTGGCACATGTAAGCGGGCACGTTCCGTTTAGCAGGCTTGTTTTTTTTGTTTGATAGTTTATTAGTTTAGGGTTCCTTCCGCACCTCAAAAGAAAACATAACGGAACCTTATATGAACACTTTTGCTGTCCGTTCATCTGTCTGACAAAACCCTTTATCACGGGAATGCGTGGAACTATAATGTATATACAATACTCAGGTGTACCTTGCAGCTGTGAAAAAATTAAACATCTTAGTGAACGTACTAAAAACGGCTTGACTTGGGCACACACTGCCCAAGTAGCACACAAGCTGTATAACAAACCGTACACCGGCCGGTTACAAGTTTTTAATAACGGCATAGCCTCCATAAATAAGTGCTACATTAGATGTACAAGCGGCTACAGCGCCGCTGTATGCCCGAAAATGTCTCTACAAAGTTCGTAAAATTGTGTTAATACGGAGTTTAGTATTTATTTGCAAAAAAACATGGTATACATGGTGTTACAATGATTATAATAATAAGCTTACATGTTTTGCCAGAATTGTTGCAGTTGGCATTAATATTTTACTTGAAAACTACTACTCACTACTACTAGGTATATACTACTTACTAACTACTTTACGGAGATACAAAGCTGCTATTCGAGCGGTAGTGTGCGCCTCATTATCTAAAATAAGTTCTTGTAACGACTTAGTGCTCACATTAAAAAAAAAAAAATAATAATAATTTAGACGCGTCTGTATCTCTGAATTAGAGTTTACAGATCTGTATTCAATATACAGTAACGACATTTTGGGGAAATTATTTATTTATTTAATACTTTAAGCACACAATTGTACAGAGGTGGATTTAATGCCATAGGCATTTTCTACCAGTCAACCTTTAGGTTAAATTAACAAAACAATTGATATTTTAACAAAGACGTTACTGAAAAGTGATTGATGGAACGTCTTAAAATAATTGAAAAATAAACAACAAGTAGTGTTGGTTTTTTTCTTTAATGCATGCAAAGTAGCAGTGCGAGTCCCCGTGTATCGTGAATACATACATGTATTGTAGCTAACATGTTCACGCACTTGCCATTTATGCAGTTTTTGGATAAAGAGTACATTTGATTAGAGATCTAGACAACACGCTTTGCAGCAGATGACGTCATGAATGTCTTGGGAAGTCTTTTGTGGAGTTCTTATCAGTGACGTTATCGATTTAATCTCTGGGATGGCTTGTCTCCGCGAGCCTAGCTCGTCACAATTCTTTGAGCGTTAAGTGACAATTTCCTGTTCGTGTAGCCACCGCGTAGCGTGTATTCTCCACCGCGAGGACACCGGGCCGAGAGGGACCAGGGGGGGAGGGGGAGGGGTAGGGGTAGGGGGGGGGGTTACATCTCACTGAACACTTCAATAGCGCGGGGACAATTGAATGTCTACTTGTAAGGCGAACACTACAATAATTAATGAAGTTTCCTGTAATCACCCACCGGGCATGTCAGGCATGTGGACTGTGGCTGCCCGCCATGTCGGGTATGTCGAGCAATCGTACGTGGAATACGTAATACATGTGTGTTCCTATATCACGATACTAACTACAGTTTCGCTATCGACTGTCCTAATGATAAGCAAGAAAGACCGGCACAAAGAGAGCCGCAGGAGGTCAGAGGCGAAAGCGTTCCAATTTTTATAATAAAATACAGAATGTACTACTCGAGAAGTGGTTGGCCGAGAGCTAAGAATATGCACGTACAGCGTTATATTAGCATCGGGCTCCGGCGCCGCGTTGACCCACATTATTAACATGCCGCGCCGCGCCGGTCCAGCTCCCGACTTAACGTTACGTCTGCATACACTGCATACACTGCAGGTCACGAGCAGGAACCTGACGGGCTAAACATTTAATGAGTACGTACCATTGCATTGTTACAAACATAATAAGTGCAGGCACAGAATGGCGCGCGTGCGGGCAGTCGCGCTCGGCGTGACAAGCGCGCGTTGTGACGTCATCACCGGCATCTAGATGGACATCTCAGTTCCGATGTAATTCATTCAATCTTCGCCGCGTTCAATTCTCCCGAGGCAATCTAAATTCCTGAGTGTTGGAGGAAATGGCAAATAGCTTGACTCGAATTGTCGACAGGGATTCCGTAAATCGAGAGCCAATAAAGATCAAAAGAGATCGCGCCGCGCGCTCGCCGCCGCCGCCTGCAGCACGTGGCGACGGACGGCAGCGAGCTGTGGGTGTAGCCGCAGTAGCTGCTGGTACGTGATGAAGTGTGTTATATTGTGATCATCAGAGTGTGTCACATTGTGATCATTAGTTTGTGCTCTTGTATTTAGTTCTGTTTTTAATGAGGGTAAATCACCAGTGATATGGTCATCCGCAGCACAAAACTACGTGCTTAAAGTAAAAATGAACCATGAAGATGATGAATTGTTAGTTACTACCTCCCAGCACCTGGCCACGGCCACGCGGACTGGGAGAACCGCGAGCACCAGGCCGCCGGCCGACTCATTGATCATTTATTAAAATTACTAACTTGCACTTTCTAGACTGAAACACAGGTTCAACCTAATTCAGGCAAATAAGCAACTGTGCTCTGTTCTAATTGTTTAGGTATTTACTTACATGTGTTTTTTATAAACGACTAGTACTTCGCCTGGGGTTTTGTCCGCGTAGATCTCGTAATAGGTTTGAAGAACTTGAACCAAAGCAAATAATTTGGTTTTAAGAGATATTTTCTTTTGACTTGCTAGACTAACATTGTGATAGTTCGACTAATTTGCATCATATAAATATAATTTATAGCACTCAGGAATAATGCAGCTTACTAACAGTGGAAAAAAAAAGAATCTCCAGAGATTACCCCCTACATACAAACTTACAAACAATTTTACCTCGACCAGCGCACTGCACGGGCCACTGCTCATGCAGAGTCAGCCACGTGCCTTAAGCACGAAAGTGTGGTCTTGGCGAGAGGAGGTCGCATGCCGATGTGACAGCACACGACCGGACACTGGCACATCATCCCGGAGCATCTCAGCAATAAATGAGCCACATTACTCTTTATTAACAATATAATATGGCTCATAATCCGACCGCGTGAATGTTTATTGCCTATAAATGCGTGAAGCACGCGTGGCGCCCGCCAGCCCCGCCAGCCCCGCCGGCCCCGCCAGCCCCGCCAGCCCCGCCAGCCCCGCCAGCCCCGCCAGCCCCGCCGGCCCCGCCAGCCCCGCCAGCCCCGCCGGCCCCGCCGGCCCACAGGCTTGAGTGTGCACATTGTCTCCACCATCTCTACACAATTTCCAGTTGGTTCTGATTTTACATGGTAGAAACTAAAATGCGAGAATGTTCGTGTGGCTCGGCAGATGCTATAAAGGGATGTGGCGGGTCACTATATTAAGATCGATGCCTCGGCCGCAGTCAAGGGACACATTAGCAGCACTCCGCTGGTCCCACGACTCTGTTTATAGCTTCCTAAGACGTGTGTACAGTAAGTAGTTCGACGCTACACACTAGACGCGTGATGAAATGATGATGAAATTAACACGACGCGACGCAGGTATCAAACAATACACACGAGTGGCGATGCCTGCATTGAATACGTAGATACCATCGACTAGTTTGAAACTGTCCCAGTACAAGTTCACGTACATTCAAGTGTAAGTATTAAGTAACGGTTTAGTGCCGTGTACTTATACCACCTCCTCAGCATAGATCATAATACCTCTCCGCGCCGTAGCCCCGTAGCGCCGTAGCGCCGTAGCGTTGTAGCTGCGTAGCTCGTCTACGTCATCCAAGATACTCTTGGCTAAGAATGCTTATCGCGCTAATGGAAAGTAATCTTCAGATGTTACTTCAGTCATTATTTCACTAATAAAAGCTTGTACGAATAAGTCATAAGTTATTGCATTGTCTTTGTATATAAGCATCGCATGCATTCAATATGTTTCTATGAGTAGTTAAGAATCAGGCGCGAGAGTTCCAGCCTGAGGGCGTGTGCGCGGGGCGAGGGGGGCGGGGCGCGTGGCGCGGGGGACGGCAGACCGAAGACTCCTGCGGTAATTAGTTGTGCGTCATGAAGACTGTGACGGCCGTCGCCGGCGCTAATGAAAAAATAATGACGTCAACGCGCGCTCTCCTCATCATGTCAATTAGTAGAGACCGAGCGGGGTGAGTCAGTGCCGCTGCGCCCGCGACACCCGCGACTCTTCCCCGAGCAGCTGTCTCGAGGTTAAGATACCCCGTAGCGTGGACCCCCACGCGGTCCCCCACGCTGGCAAGCGGCACATGTCCAGGGGTACCTTAACAATTCGAACAGAGCACAGTCGGTCTGGTGTTGTTGGTGGTGAAGGGTGGGCGTTTTGGGGGACTGTCTTATGTAAACCTTTTTGACGTTCAAAAAGTGCTGATTCTCAGCCTAATTTGAATAAATGAATTTTGATTTTAAGTTGCTTACTTGCCCGAACTAGGTTGAACCTGTGCTTCCTGCTAGAAAGTACATCCGCAGATATTGTAATTAATTTAAAATGAGTAAGTAAGTTTTAAGTAAAATAATTAAAAATTAAAATAAAAAAGCACGCTTTTATAGAAAATCCAACTAAGAAATAGAAAATAAAATTTAATAACTTTGGATTAAGAATGAAAATGTAAATAAGAAACAAATGTATATTAATGGAAAAGAGCGCGGGGACTGGGGTGCATCCTTGTCTTAGTGTGATATGTTTACCAAGAAGTCATTTTTTTTTTCTTTAAATGATTTTATGTTTTCTATTTCTCTAAATTTGCTTAGGAAGCTTATTATAAATTTGCTTAGGAGGCTTATTATAAATTTGCTTCGGAAGCTTATTATAAATTTGCTTCGGAAGCTTATTATAAATTTGCTTAGGAAGCTTATTATAAATTCGTGACGACATTCCGAAGAAACTTTTAGAAAGTAGGGCTGTTTTGAGGGCATATAAAATAAAAATAAAATAAAACCGAACTCAGGACCTCACGCTTAGCAGTCGCGCTTGGGAGTACTAGACCAGGGAAGCAGTCAATCAGCGTATGTTGTGTTAAAATACATCAAGAAGTGATACAGTATTGAACTAGAGACTGACGTAGCGCCACATAAACTTGTGTGATTAATTTGAAACCTGCAAATATCGTATTTTTTAAATCATGAATTGGTTTGCGCACTCTTTTAACTAGACTACTATCTAGTACCCCGAGGTATCTGAAGTTGCTCGTTCTGAGGAGGTAAGGACAATGAGACGTGCTGGCTGGGCGGTGGTCACAGTGATGGGCATTTAATGAACCTGTCCCGTGCAGGTACTCCTATACTTATAACTATACGTATCCTATATGTACCATGGACGTACTCGTATAACTATACTCTTATTTATTTACAGCAAAGGTTTGTTTAACATTTGAAAGGTACATGTTAAGTTGAGGCAGTGCTGGTCCCCGCCGCGTCCTGTTCGCCGCACAGTATGACTGCACAGCAATCTGTCTGGGCTAGGCTCCAGCCGTCGGTCTTGTTGGATTCGAGAGTTGGGAGTTTGGGACAATTCCCTATTAAAACTTGAATCGTGGGATACATAGATAGATGGATGAGTTGTGTGTGCGTGTGTGCGGTTGTTTTGCTGCCAAACTATTATTTAAAACGTGGTCTCCGAGGCCCTCCCAAACTTAAACGCAACATATCCGATATCCGAGCTCAGCGCCGGAACGTTCCCGCTATCCGGGCGCTATCCGGCGTCCGGGCGGAGGCGGCGCGCGGCGGCTGGCCGCTCGAGCCTCATCAGATACAACTTGTCGTCCGCTTAGCGACCTCGTAAAAGTGTTAGCTTCGCGTTTCATAACAAGTCGTTAAAATAATATGTCAACTCGTAAATAAGCTTCACCTATATAAAATTTATTTTATGATAAAATTTACTGTAGTGGTCCACAATCCGCATTTTTGCACGATTTATTGAGTATATCAGTAATAATGATTTATAGAAGAAGTAACGAGTCCGTTGCGGAGCCTACAAGACAGACGGAACAGCTACAGATAATGTGACTATCAGTTAGTCTGAACACTATCGAGAATGCAGGCACAGTCTTGTAGAATAGACGGAGCTTCAGGGTTTAGTCAGTCAGACGTCCACCCGCGCTCTGCTCCCCGCGTCACGCGGACCCTCGTGGCCATCCTAGATGAATCCAGAATACATCTAGCGAAGCACAAGAAAGTGTAGTGTGCCTTCGTTGTTAGTGGAGGCAGATGACGCGATGACGCAGGTGTCGCGCTCTCGTGTCGCGATCTCGTGTCGCGCTCTCGTGTCGCGCTCTCGTGTCGCACTCTCGTGTCGCGATCTCGTGTCGCACAATCGTGTCGCGCTCTCGTGTCGCACTCTCGTGTCGAAGGGCAGACATTATGCGATTTATCTCCCGCCGACATCTAATATGAGACATATTGAAGATTGATGATCAGACACCTGACACAGGTGGCGCGCGGGTGGAGGGGTCGCTACCCTTGTGGGGGTGTGGGGGTCGTGCAGTAGCATGCGAGATCCGATAGTGAACAATATTCATTTGGAGTATGGTTCCAAATATTTCCTCGCGATATGTGCGGTGATTGCCGAAAACGTCACAAGTGCCACGAGCGGGCGGAACATACTATATTACTGTCTTAATTCCTGCAGGGACAGGTTGCGAGGACCTCGGCGGGGATCAGCAAACAACAACATTAGATGTGATCCGCACGAACACAGCGCACTGTACACTAGCACGCCCCGCCGGGGCACGGACCTAGTCTGGCGAGTCGCGGTCGCTTCTGCCCGATGTCATATTTTCTATAAAAAGCTGTTAAACCACCAATTGCATTTTTCAGATAACAGCTACATATGTTACTATTGCATAGCCTCACCCTTAGTCGTAAATACTGCAACAAAAAACACTAATAAACTCGCAAGCTCTCGCTCAAGTGAGACACGATGTAATCCAGCGGTATTGTTGGCGCAGTGGCTGAGGGATCGACTGCTGCGCCGCGTGTCGTGGATTCGATTCCCGCATGGAACAAATATTTGTATGCCTACAGGTAGTTTTTCCAGGTCTGGGTGCTCGTATTTGACTTTTAAGTAGTAAGTATCGTGGGTAAAAATTAATAAAATATACCATCGCCGCCATTGTGCGTCTTTCGGCCAACTGTGAAGCCGGTGTTGCTTAGCACTTGCTTAGAGTATAGTCATTAGGAAATCAATCACGAGTAAGTAATTACATCTCTATTTAAACAGTTCCAGTTTTGTATCCGTATATGGCGCGATGCTAATAATTGATGCATCAGCTAGCGGCCAGGGCTCGTTATACGTGGCGACGGCCATACGTGGATATACGTTTGCAATACATATATCTTTTATAGCTTTCTGGTACAATAGTCTCTGTGCTAAGCCGGGGACAGACGGACGGATGGACATGGCGTAGATAAGTATGTGGGTTCCTTGTTTAATACGGAAGCTCTAAAACAACTGTGGGCAATCTTTTGCCAGGCAAGGGCCACACAGTGGCAGAATGAAGTAAAGGCGGGCCACACTTGTTCATAATGTTTGACAATGTGTAGGTGGTACATATAGGTACGGTGTGTTACCGCACGTCTTCTACTGATTGATGCTCAATGGTAATTAGTGAAACTATGTATTTCGCTGGATACGCGTACCTGTTGAGTCCACGACCTTAACTAATGATAAATGAGGTGTTGCTATGGCGCCGTCTGCATGTGCACTGAACTGATGTGAAATGAGTGTTCATTTATTGCAATTCAGTTTAGATGAGAGTGCAATGATGCCATGTGCGGTTGCACCGTACATACTCCCGGGCGCGAGGTGACTGATGATGACGATAAACCAAAGTTTTCCTAGAAAAACCGAAATAATTTATGAATTTTGCACAATTCGTGTAATGCATTCATCTGATCGTACATATTGAGAATCCCAGCTAATTTATATGTAAAAACTAAGTGGGGATGTTTTGTAACGATTGTTACTCGGAGGAAACTACGTTAGTGATGAGTGAGTCATACAGGTGAGCTTCGGTGTCGCACAAGGCAGTGTTCTGGGGCTAACGCTTTTCTTAATGTACATAAATAACCTCTGCGAAACCAAGTTTGAAAGTGGGCGTGTTGTTTCCTATTCAGATAACATAGCCATGTTTTTACTGGAGAGATACATGGGAATCTGCACTTAGACTTGCTGAACAGGGACTCATGGTTGCTAAATGGTTAAATATATTTTTACTAACACTAAACACCTCTAAAACTAAATATATTACAACTACAGTCAACCTGGACCTAATCATTACTTTAGAATACATCGCTGCGGTAACCCTACTAGCACGGATTGTTGTGGCAACAAAATAGCGAAGTGAGGGATATAAGATATCTGGTATCATGGTACAGCAACGGTAATGCTGGCATTTCCACACGGGTGCCCGTACTGGCCGTGTCATGTGGTCAGGTCTGGAACTAGTCACTCATTTGGATTTTCAGGACTCTAAGCCATGTTATGTTACCTCGAAACTTTTTAAAAGTTAATATATGTATCGCTGGCCGTCAGTTGTAGCGTATTGTATATCTGTTTGGGAAGAAAATAATTACAGATCGCAGATTTTTCTTCTTCTTATAAAGTTACCTCTTTCGCATATACGAGGTTCTCACTGTAAGGCGATGATATGCAACAAGGCAGTTCACCAAGCAATCCGCGTCGATTTACAAAACATTAAGTAAACTTTTAAATATTTCCCAGACTTATCGAGAATGTAACAAAACTTTAATAGGTTGGCTAAAATGCAAGAGCTATGGCGACATTGAAACTCTGTTACAAAGTATCATGCGATAATTGTAAGATAAGCACACACACACACACACACATAAACACACACACACACACACACTCTGAGAAGTAAACTCCGATTTAAACTCAGAGATCACAGTCTCTTTTAAAATCCAGACATTATCTTGGTCAGATCATATGCGGACTATGCAGATTTGTGTCTGAGATGATGTTTTGAGGAAAGAACCAGACAGATATGAGCGGACCTGTCCAGTCAGTGCATGCATTTGTCAGAAATTGTAGAGCCCAACCCGGAGCCCAACCGGTCGACGAACAATACCAAAGTAACAACATCTGGGTAGGCCGCGTTAACTACACAAACTGCCAGACTACAGTTCAGAATAGAACAAAAAACAGTAATACTACATTAAAATATAAATCGAATTAGTCCCCACACTCACAATAATTAAAGTAATACTTATATATATACTTCAATATAATAATACTGAAGTATATAATACTTTGAATAGTAAATAGTGACGTCATGTCTCCGAGTGTCCGGATGATTCCTGCTTCATATTTTTAATCAATAGTGTTAGTGTAATGTGCCCAAACAGTAGTTTCCGACCCACTGGGAAAAGGAACATCTTTCTTAACATGTAAAAATGATAAAAATCAGTGTTTCAAAACGGTTGGGCCTGTTCGGGCTGAGGTTGGGCCTATTCGGGCTGAGGTTGGGCCTGTTCGGGCTGAGGTTGGGCCTATTCGGGCTGAGGTTGGGCCTATTCGGGCTGAGGTTGGGCCTGTTCGGGCTGAGGTTGGGCCTATTCGGGCTGAGGTTGGGCCTATTCGGGCTGAGGTGAAATCGCTAGGTTCATTTGTTTTAGCCGCAAGTTTAGCATAGACTAACTCTAATCATTACAGCATAACAAATAATAAAACTCCAACCACTATGACGGTATCGTATATCGCCCGCATTATCAGTTTCATCATCCTAAGACGCATTCGGAAAGCTGGAACACATTTCCCGGTCCCACGTGAGCACCCGCGCAGCGCCGCACGATGGCCACACGGGGACGCTCACTGAGGACACTCCACCGAAGGCGGGGCTCGGCGCCGCAGCCAACCTGCCACTGCTGCCACTGCTGCCACACACACCAGCTACTCCCACCTCCAGGACACTATCGAGGTCTGTGTGTGCCTGCGATCGTTTACACTCTAAACGATCTAAACTTTAGAAATACAAATGTGTGTGGGTCGAGGCCGCGGTTCGCGAGCTCGAGGCTCAGGCGTCACCCAGCACTCAGCAGGCGCTGCGCTGCGCTGGCCGGGGCTCCCCGCAACACCAGCTATAAATAAGTATCGACGCACGCCGGCAGGGCAGGTACGACATGCACAGACTTGTTCTACCGACCACTTTCGGTGGCCTCAACGTGTATCCAGAAGTGATATATATAAATATAAACCACCACTTTATCCTAAAATTCAATCGTAGGTAACTACACTACATACTACGTTGATATACTGGTAATTGTATTTATGGATTTCAGACGCATTGATCTCTAAATGATTTTATTTGCACATATTTATTTGTATTACTATATGGCACATGGCAGTGTTTTCCTGAAGCCCATCAGTCCACGCAGACCCTGTGGAACTCGTAAACAAATAAGAAAATCTCACTGTCTGTCACACAGTAAGTAGGTATCTAATCTGTGCCCCTTGCAACTGCTCTCAAACTAGTTAAATAAAGTGAATGTCCAGTAGTGTTAACGTATTAGTATAATGCAGAGCCCGACGGATGATCCCAGCTTCGGGAGCGATCGGGACATCTTTCGGAAGCATTCGGGGCATTGTCGGAGGTGACGAAACAAGCTTGTAATTATTTCCGCGGCAACATCCGCCGACTATTAATACTCCGCCGTGGACAAACAGAATCACAAGCGAGCATCCTGCTATTAATAGACGAGGCGAACTGTCGCCAAAGGCCAAAGGTGGTGCAGCCACTAGCGAAAAGTCTAGCGAGTGGCGAGTGGCGAGAGTCGAGAGACGAGTGACGAGTGACGAGTGACGAGAGGCCGTGTCCAATAAAGAAGCATCGCCATGTTGTTGTAGGTCGACCACCGGCGACTACGCGGCGACACACGCGTCCGTCGCGCCGCTAGCCCAGACTGCCGCTCGCTGCGCGGGGAGCGGGGAGCAGGCTGCAGGCTGCAGCTGCTGGAAAATCGGTTCAGTAGATCCAGAGATTACCCCTTATAACGTAACAAACTCACAAACGTTACCTCTTTATAATAATAGTGTGGATAGTGCGACAAATATTTTTACACGTTTACGTGTCTATGCCGCCATATCCAATTCGGATTACTGTTATGTCTTTTGTGACACTGGCAAGATGAGGACAACGCGATTGACGTAAAAATGATCGGCGCAAGCGTTCGGTCTGTCGAGCGCCACAAAGGAACACACACACACACGTGCGTGCGTGCGTGCGTGCGTGCGACTGGACGTACTTACATATGTATACACTTTAATTTTATTTTGTTATTGGATTATTATTCTTGTTTCCTTAGTTTTATTTTATTTTATTTTCTTATTTTTCTTTCTTTTATCTAAAATGTTGGTTGCGCACACTAGGAATTTCTCTTGTATCGTGCAAGCGATTGCAAACATTTAAACCCACATTATACAAACAGCCAGTCCAGGGACATCTGCAACCTAGCGCCACGGTAGCCGAGGGCAGGCTCACACATGTGGAGCCTGCGTCCCCCGGCGGCCCTGCCCTCGCCACGGTCGCCACACTACGCGGCCTGTGCGCGGCACTTACAGACAATATTTAAATCGTATTCGTGTAATTCGAGTGCTCATCACTGAGATGGATTAAACTTGAGTTCCTAATGTTATTAGGCAAATCCGGTGCAACACAAAATGGTAATACGTACAGTTGTAAGTTACCCATTATCTGTAACTGTGTGTCGTAACCCGGGATTTATCGCGTGCACGGCTGGCTCGGGTGGCTCGGGTAGCTGGGGACGCGCTCTCGAGATTATACAGCTCAAGGGATGAGCAGCTTGGGACCGACGCGACACTCATTTGTAACAGGCCCGACACTACACGGGACAGTGACGCGCTGCATCACGCTCAGACGTCACAATTTGAGGACGGATACCTTGGCTTATCAGACGAGGGCGGAGTGTCGCGTGTGAAGTGGCTGCGCAGGCACAAGTCAGGCGGCGCAAACCCGCAGATAAGAAATGTAATTAGAGTCTGCTACGAGCGTTGTCGGCGCTCAGTTCATAAATCGCTGATTGCGATCTGTCGCCGACTGGCCTCTCGGCGGGAAGCCGGGCCGCGACCCTGCTTGCTGCTCCGTGCAGCGCAGCCGTGCAGTGCAGCCGTGCAGCGCAGCCGTGCAGGGCACAGACTTTTATTAAGGTAATTTAAGGCTCGTTACATTGTATCGCGCCATTGTATGCGGCGCTCACTGCCGCTGTGTTGGTGCTACGCATTGCATGTTTGCAGTGTGACTAGCTGTCAATAATAATATAGAATATATGCCATCCAATAGACGCGGTCACGTGTGTGCACAGCCGCGCTCGCCTGCTGGTGGCTGCGGGCGGCGAGCACTAGTGAGTAGTGCACCAGCACGGCGCCTGCTCGCCTATCGATGACGTCACTCCCCTGCCCCCAACATTAAGCTTTACGCTCTACCTACACCATAGAAATATGTAAACGCTTCAGTTCTGAAACTTTCAGGTCAATATGGGCAAGCGGGACATATAAAATGATTACATCGAATTTGTGCGGCTCAGTGCCCGGCTAGTTTGGAATCAATTGAGGCTACCTCTCAGGCCCTCACAGTGTAACCCTCCGCCCTGCTAATGACACCAAGGACAGGCCGACGCTATTAAACTATTAACCGATAAAGTTTGTGTGGAAGGTTTGTTCACTGCACTGAAACTAAGGTGACGTGGGTCGCGCCTGCACAGTAATATCATTGCGAATACCAATATAATCATTAACTATCAATTGATCGACCAATGATCATCGATTGTACTAGAACTAAGTAGTCGAGAACGTTCATTTTATCGAATGATTATTGAATCGAACATGCAATACATCGAGTGTTCAACATATCTTAAGTTTGAAAGTTTGCTTGTTCTTAAAAGGCTGCCCATTGTAAACAATGCAGCACCGATCTCGGTGACCTACTACTCGTAGATTGATTCCTGCTGAGTTTCCCAGAGCACAACTCAGCACTACAGGAGTAGGTACATGAGTATCACGTGGTGTACGAGGACGGCTGTTGGTTGCGCCAGCACGGTGCTGCCGGCGCTGGCAGTGCCCCGCACCCGGCCGCTAGGGGAGCGCCGCGCGGGGCCTCTACTCGGTATATTCGGTCGGACTTCCTATAAAATATTTTCTAAACTCTGGATATTTGATGCGATCAATCACAGTACGCGAAGCACTTTACCCCCGCATAAGGCAATATAAAACTGCTTGAAAGCTAGCTGCCACGTGCACTACAATAGCTGGTGTGTTTTGTATGGAAAAGAATTATCTTTAAGACATTTAGTCTTTAGTGTTTCTACCACGGTGCACGGGCCCTAAAAGTTGTAGTGGTCCAATAGGAAACAGATAGACACTATAATATAAGTAAGTGGGTACCCTTATTTTTTTTTTTTTTTTTGGAATGGGCATCTCGCAGTTTATCCTTTAGGGATATTTACTGCTCAACCGAACTTTCCTGTGGGGGGCTTAATTAAAATTAAGGCCTCCAGCCAGGCATAAAAACTTATAAGCTAAGCGACTATCGCTAAGGGCACCCCCTGCGGGGTACGAACCTCGGCTTAGGACGTCGCTGAAGAGGACAGCAAAGGACAGGCTGGATCTGATTGTTCCATTATTTAGGGACATTTTAAACATTAATCGGCTCAGCTTCGCGGGCTGGCTCTAGCAAAGGGTCGGGAGGGGGGCATTGACGGGGTCGTCGCGACGGGCCTCGGCGGCGAGGACGGAATGTCCGTTTTTGTTTGCGATCAGTGCTGGTGGCCTTATCGCTCTCCTGGAGGAGAGTGATAGGATCATCTGGCTCTGTGAGTGTGTGTTTCGGTCTTCGAACTGTACTAAT
Source organism: Phlogophora meticulosa (assembly GCA_905147745.2). Lineage (NCBI taxonomy): Eukaryota > Metazoa > Arthropoda > Insecta > Lepidoptera > Noctuidae > Phlogophora > Phlogophora meticulosa. The sequence continues at coordinate 19,450,811 of LR990519.1, read as the reverse complement.
TCGCGAGGGAGTGTATCGGACGGCCGATGACACTAAGGGGTTAGGATGAGCGGTAGAACAGTCCATGAAGCGCTGGGTGAGTCGCTTCATGAACTGTTTCACCGTAGGTATTTTGAGATCTACATGGAGAGTCTCATTTCGGACGTAGAAGGGGGCTCCCGTGACTCTGCGCAGGAATCGGTTCTGGACGGTCTGAAGCCTATGGATATGATACGGCTTGGCGTGAGCGAACACTGCGCAAGCGTATGTCATGATTGGTCGGATGACCGAGACGAAGAGCCGCAATTTGCACCTGAGTGACAACTTGCTTTTCTCGTTGGTCATACAATAAAGCCTGCCGGACGCGAAGACGGCGCGCGAACGCGCCGCCTTTATGTGTTCGGCGAACGAAAGTCTGTGATCGAGTATCACACCTAAGTATTTGGCTCGCTTATCCCAAGGGATAGGCTTGCCGTACATGGCTAACGGACTAGGCGTGGGGACATTGCGGCGTCCGGGTTTCCTAAAGAGAACCGCTTGACTTTTGTCGGGATTGACCTCGACTCTCCATTTCCGGAACCAAGCGCCTAAGACGTTTGCGGAAGTTTGGAGAGTGCGAGCTATGGTGGTAGGGTTGTGACCGGTATAGTAGATGGCCGTGTCGTCGGCGAAAAGCGCCAACTGGGCCTTTCTACCCCTAGGGACGTCGCTAGTGAACAGCGAGAACAAGAGAGGAGACAGCACGGATCCTTGAGGGACGCCCGCGCGGATAGGGTGAGGTGACGATAGCGTACCGTCTACGCGATATCTAAACGTACGATTCGACAGAAAATCTCGCAAGATGAGCACGAGACGATCTGGCACATCGAGTTGGTATAGCTTGTATAACAACCCGTTGTGCCAGACCTTGTCGAAGGCTTTCGCAATGTCGAAGAAGAGGGCGCCTGTGAGCGCGCCTCTCTGAAAGCCCGCGCTGACGTGTTCGACTACGCGGTGCACCTGTTGAACACACGAGTGTCCCGGCCGGAACCCGAACTGTTCGTTCGGTATCAGGCTCTTTGCCTCGACATAGTCCTTGAGTCGCTTATAAATAAGCTTCTCGTAGATTTTGCCGAAAACATTGAGCAGACTGATAGGTCGGTAGCTCGTGGGCTCAGACTTGGGCTTGCCAGGCTTGGGGATGCCAATAACCACGGCTTCTTTCCACGATTGAGGAAAGATATTGTTGCTCAGAGCGCCATTGAAGATGGCGGTCATGAGCATAACGAGTTGCGCGGGGAGGATTTGAAACACCCTATTGGTGATACCGTCCTTACCGGGGGCTTTGCGCGGTTTGAGCCCTTTAATGATGTCTTGCACTTCGTCCGGAGTGACGGGAGGCAGAGGATCATCAGGGTTGTCGACGGGAGGGAGCGAGGACCTACGTTCGACTTCGGCGTCTACCTTTAAGAGGTGAGCTTGGTCGAACGGCTGGGAGCTAAGCGAGCATTGAGTCTCTAAGCTTTCGGCTAGGCATTCGGATTTTTCCGAGTCGTCGAACGCGACGCTCTTATCTGGACGAGTGAGGGGAGGCATGGTAGCCTCTGCGGTGGACCGGAGTTTCCTCTGGAGGTTCCAGAAGGCATGGTGGTTGGGCTCTAGCTCACTGATCATCTTGTCCCAGCTCTCCGACCTATGCTCCGCCACACGTTTGCTGACAGTACGCTGTAGCATTCGCATGTGGGCTTTGTTCGCAGAGCAGGGAAAAGCGCTATAGGCACGGACGGACGCGTTCTTCTCGGTTATCAGAGCCCGTACATCGTCCGGTAGGTTCCAGCGCTGGGCATTCAGCGCCGGAACCCGCCTTGAACAGTCGTTCAGGACTGTCTGTACGTGCTCCGTAAACGAGTCGACTGCGCCCGTGGTGTCAGCGACTGAGGTGATTAGATCGGGGATGGAGTCGAGTAGAGGCGACGAGGAGGATTTCAGCTTTTCGCTTACCTTCCTCCAGTCGGTAACTAATTGAGTCGGGGGTGGCTGGTCAGGGTCAAGCGGACCCGTACGGGGAACTAGCGTCATCATCACCGGACGATGGTCGGAGTTAAGCTCGTGGAGCGCCTCTATCGATTGTAAACGAAGGTTTACATTCTTTAGGAGCGCTATGTCCAGTATGTCAGGTCTATGGTCAGGATCGTGGGGAAAATGGGTATGAGTCATCGGGGCGATGACGTCATAGTTAAGGGAGGCGCCCAGATTGAGGACAGCCCTCCCTCTGGCGTTGGTTACATTACTATTCCACGCGGGGTGCTTGGCGTTGAGATCGCCCGCTATGATAACGGAGTCACTCAAGCCGAGAAGAACCGAGATATCGTGGGATAAAGCTGGGATGTCGTCCCTCCCACGAGCGGGAGGGCAGTACGCGGATACAATAGTAATTGGCTGATGGCCAGTCATGCCGAGCCGACAGATAGAGTACTCAAGGAGCGAGGTCGGGGGAGGAGAAGTTAAAGGGACACAGTGCAATGAGTTTTTATAATAAATCATTGTACCGCCCTTGTGGCAGCGGGATCTATCATTGCGCACCATACGGTAGTTTGCAATTTTGGGGTCGCGGTTGTGCGGTTTGAGGAACGTCTCCTGTACGAGGAGGACGTCCGGTTGGTGATCGCGGAGGAAGTTGGCAAACTCAGCGCGTTGCTGGAGTAAGCCATTTATATTGACGTATCCTAACTTTAGGGATCGCGGTTTCAAGGTTCTGGCGTTAACGTACCTATCCATTGCGGTTATTAAAGTGGGCTTCTAGGTCACGGAGCACCGAGGGGGCCTCCATGAGCGCTTCGATGCGCTTCCTAGGGTCTGTGGTAGCCTCTAAGCGATCGGCTAGACGATCGGCTTCGCGGTTGCAGAAGATTAAGTACACTGGCAATATGACGTTCATATTGCGCTGTGTACGGATTTTGTCGTCGTAAAGAGCCTCCGTAGGCTGAGTACGGAAGGCGGAAACCTCAGCCTCTGCGGTCAGGGTAGCCTGGACTGCAGGGGCTGGGGTCGGCGCCGGGATGGGTGAATCCATCAGCGCCGGTGGGTGGCTGCGTTTAGCCGCCAGGGCCGGGAAGGCCTTCTGGTGGTTCAGCTTGTTCCACGGAGATGACCTCTGTGGGCTAAGGCGCTCAGGGAGCGCAGACGATGGCGGGGGTGGCGCCCTAGTAGAGGGGCATTCCCTTTGTTGACGAGCGTTTGCACGTCTCATCAACCTTTGGGAAGACGACTTTGGGGCTCGCGGGCACCCTCGGAAGTTCGCGGTATGACCGGACTGTCCGCACAGAACACAACTCGGTGGTTCAATGCACTTAGTGCGGTCCTTGGGACGGTCGCATTTGCCCGTGGCGTGGTCGCCCAGACACTTGACGCATCTGGGCCTGGCGAAGCAGTTTCGCTGAGAGTGGCCGTACAATTGGCAGCGATGACACTGGCCAATTAGATGAGGACGGTATGGTTTTTCGATTTTAATACCGGACAGGGCACACACCGTTTTGATGTTGAATATGGGGTGGTGCCCTTCTGTGGGGTCGCAAATTACTAGGACCATATCATAAACTAGCCCACCCCGGGCCTTATGAAGGCGGTGGACGGCGGACGCGGGGACACCTTGGGCGCGGATGTCGGCCAGGATGTCCTCCGTTCGGATCTCCCTGGGGATACGCCTGATAACCACACGGGTTGGCGTCTCCTCAGGGAGGGAATAGGTGTGGAAGGAGATGGCCTTCCCACGTAAAAGGGATACTATTTCCCTGTAGTCATTTGCTGACGGCAGGGTTACCTTGATACCCAGAGGGGTAGCTCGGGCGTTGGTGTAGTTGATCCTGCGATCAACACACATTTTGGAGACGGCTGTCCACTTCGCCTTGTCTTGGATGAAGACAGGGGGAGGTGGCTTCGCCTTACGGGTGGCGGTGCCGTTAGGGCCCGTACCGGAGGCCTGTGCCAGGGGTACGGGGGAGCGGGGGGGAGAGGGCGCGGAATCGTCGACTGAGGACGGGGCGCCGATTTTTTTGGCCTTGGTGGCCTGTGAGGGAGCTTTAGAGGGCTTCCTCTTTCCTCCTTTTCCTACGACTTGGTAGTCGTCTTCGGACGAGGAGGAAGGAGACTCCTCTGACTCTGAGCAGCTGCGTGAACGAGGGACAGTCGTGTCCATCCTATCAACTGATTCATCGGAATCGTCATGCGCGGGGGCTGGCATTCCGAGAATGGGACTATTGTTGCACCTGGCGGTAATAGGTACAAAAGCCGAGGCCGGACGGGTCGCGGGTTCCGGGTATTTCGGTGCCTTTGTCTTTTTGGACAAAGGCGCCGGACTACCTGCGTTCGCGGAAGAGGTCGGCGATAAAGGGCTATCGACCGTTGGACGGGGCGCGGGTTCCGGGTATACCGGTGCCATTGTCTTTTTGGACAAAGGCGCCGGACCACCTGCGTTAGTCGCCTGTGATACCGGACTATCGTCGCGAATAATTCGCTCCGGTTGAGCGGCCAGCCTGTCGAAGGCTACGTTTTTACCGCCATATCTGGCGCGATGTCCGGGTCCTTTAAGAGGACCTCCCTGACGAACGCTAATAAGTCAGCGTCCGTCATGGCTGAACTAAGAGTCCCGTTAGGGAGCAATTTTGGGGCCTACGCCTAAACCTATCTCTAACTCTAACTCCCCGGGTGGGTACGCCCGGGGATGTGTGACCAAACCCTTCCTGCCGGGTGTAGGCAGGGAGGTGAGTACCTCGGGTGAGCCCTAAGCTTGTGATCCCGTCGCAAATCTTATTGTGCGAACGGGGCCCTGACCAGTCTGGTGCGAAGGGGTAGACACACCCAACCGACACCAGGTGAGTTGCTGGGGAAGGAAAACAGAGACTAGAGCTGACTAGGAGATCCCCCAAGGCCAAGCTTCTAGCTCCCTGCCGACTTGACTGCCTCACCCTGAAGGGGCTCGGCCGGTGTATCGGGTCAACACCGCACTCGGCTTCGTTGGCACCGTAAGGTATCCACCGAGAGACCACGAAACTGTGGTTTTAGCCCTGAAGGGGCCAAAGACGTTAGACGTACGTTTCCGTTAACGAAATAGCGAAATCAGTAACCCACTGTCTTGAAAAAGACGGCTCTGATGCACGGGATTCTTCGTAGTCGGCGACTACGGCGGAGTTGCGCGGAGGCGCAACAATGGCGGAGCGTGAAGAGTCACGCAGCGAGCGAGGAGCGGGAGCAGCGAGAGCGGCACGTCCGTTCGGGTCGAGCGCGTGAAGCGAAGTCCATTGACCCTGATAAGTGGGTACCCATCAAAACATTGTGCCTTAACATGCTGTCTGTGCGACATGACGAACACCCGTAACAATGTGAGCACGGAGCAATTATATCTTTTGAAAATATGTCAAGCAGACAATATGTCAAGCAGACAATAACAATAAGAAAGAATGAAAAACATTTACTTGAATAATGATTGAGTCGATTTATTTCTATAAAGACCAGTGTCACGAAACTTTGGCCAAACGTAAGCCCGGCAATATATGTACATACATACATATGTCGCGTAGAATCGTAGATTTTCCCGCTCTGAAGCCGAACTGGTGGGAAGATAAAATATTATTTTTTGTAAGAAAATTCACAACACTCGTGTTAATAACTTTTCATTTCTATTCGACAAAGAGTACTTTCTATGTATTTATACGTTACAATCTGCCCACACGGGCAGTATTGTATATGTGACAGATGGTATGGCTACAAAGGAGGTGACTATATTGCAATGACGGCAAATAGGGGAAAAAAATAACTTTCTTTATTTGTTAAATATTCCAACAACCTTGCGCAAAGTTTGATAAAAGTGAAATAGATTTCTCTATTTCACTTTGATCAAACTGTAAGATAAAGCAAAGTCTAATTCAATGTAATACATGCTTAATTGGTTGTTGGTATAGTACGGAAGTTACTCACGCTGCCCCTACTGGTGTAGACTGTACGTGACATGCTGCGCCGCCCGCATGCGGGGGGGGGGGGGGTGTTGTTGTGGTAAAGTTGGGTAATTAATAGGGGATGAAAAGACTTGAAATGATGAGGAAATCAGATAGTAGGGAGTTCAGTTTTGGAGCCCTGTCTATCAAAACACCATTTGCAACTATCTGTCACTGTCATGTGAGAAACTAACATACTCGTACTTTGTTATTCGCATGCTCTAGTGGTTTCTATATTGCCATGTATATCTGTGTATCTGTGTATCTGTGTATTGGGTGCCGATCACTTGGTATAATAACATAATAAAATAAAGCACCTTCAAATAATTACATGCCATGCCCGGCTTATTACACAAACTGAACGTACGATTACATTTGTTCTAAGTTTGACATTTGATTGCTATTGAACATTGGTCAACTTGACATAGATTATTATTATATGACTGTTTTTTATTCACATTTGATTGATATTTTACAGAATGTTGGCATAGTGTATTGGATTGTAATTTTGACCTAGTGTATTGTATTGAATTTCGACACCTGATTAATATTTTACACTTCTTAAACTAAGTTTTTAACTTTTAACCATTAGTTCAAGTAAGTGTGACTTAGGTATTACATATCAATTGAATTTAAACAGACCGTATACGTTGGTACGATGAGAACTGTTCCATGTGCCATAACTCAGTGCGAGTCTTACGGAATAAAGAATGATAAAAGAAATGTGAAACCAAGGTTAAGTGTGTTGTCCTTCTCTTAGAAATAACTTTCTAATAAACTATATATTGACTGAAAAACCCAAGTAATTGACATAAATGCGTCGTGCCCTGCCTGTGTCTTATGTTACTCTGATTTTCTCAATAAAACCCTACACATCAGTCATTCATATCAGAATGGTTACTGTTCTGACACTCTAAACGTACAACACTTTGCAGGAACGTGATCATCGGAGACAGAGCAACCGCAACGCAAGCGATTACTTCGTGAGAGCAACGTGCTTGCAGGTTGCCGGGTGCAGCGTGCGGCGTGCCGCGTGCCGCGTGCGGCGTGCGGCGTGCCGCGTGCGGCGTGCGGTCACAGCGGTCTTAGTCTGAAGTAGTGTGGGCGAACGTGGCGAGCGTGTCTTGTGACGCGAGCGGCCGTGTCCGACACCAGTCACACCGGCCGGGCGGCCAGCACTTACACTGTCATTGTCCACTTTATATCAATTCCCCGCGAGTGCGTGCCTGGTCTCACGCTCGCAGCCCGCGGGTGCCTACCATCACGGAAGTGGCACATTTACTACTTGGAGACAGAACATCAGTATCCCACGTAATGGGTCAGGGCACTCAGTGCGCGCTACAGGTTTGGGCGTTCACGGTCACTAGCGAGCATCTGCACAGTTAATGAGATCATTGTAATGTGTAGCGGCCGGCGTGCGGCGTGCGGCTTGCGGCAGCAGCACCACACGTAAACAAGCCGACGCAGATGATCGCCGCGTGCCGCGTGCCGCGTGCCGGTGGAAGGAGTTCGGAACAATGCGCTATAAAGCCGACTACGTAGTAATTTGCTTGGACTAATGTGGCGGACAGAGCAGCGCACGCGCATTCCTGGCGCGGAGGCGCGTGTGGTGGGACACGAGCCAAACTCGCGCCATCGCGACACTCGACGATTTCTTAGCGTCCGTATCCTGGCTACGATTCGGTGACCAATTTGGGGAAACTGAAGGTTTTGTCTGTGCGATTATGGACGAAGTTATTCTGACGAACAACAACCGGAAACATTACAGAAGGCAGTACTCCTCGATTTATTACGGTGAATTTAAAAGAATGACATCCAACAGTTTAAACTTTTTACCAATATAGAAAGACACAAGACCAAAGAGAATATTTTGTTTTATTTTTTCTAGTATAAATTATTTCAAAACAACTCGATTTTTATGGCACCTTCAGTATGCTCGAGATTATTTATAAACGATACGTACAACAGACAGAATTACGTTTTTACGAAGAAGAGGAGAACACAGTTTTGACAAATGATTGAATTGAACGACATCTGCCTAGCCTTGTCTAGTAGGGGTCGGCTTCCAGTCTGACTGGATGCAGCTGAATACCATGTTAAAGAACGATTGGTTATCTGACTTCCACAACTCAGCCACTGGGCAACAAGATTCCCCTTGGTAAGACTGGTTGTCAGACTTTCGGAGTCCTGACCACGCATAACTACTGTCAAAGATCTACAAATGACAGCCGGGACTAACGGTTTATAGCGCTTTCTGGGGCACAGAGGTCTCAATATGTAATTAACAGTCACCCATCCACAGACTGACCTCGACAAGCGTGGCTGAACCTACAATGGACCCGTGCGGCTGTAACTCCTCGCTACTGAAATTAAAAGACTGGTAGTCTGATTACTCTTAACCGTAAATTCAAATTAATGTACTAGAACCGCAACGATATTTAACACTATTCAACACCTTAACAAAAGGGAAATGATAAAACGAGAGCGTCATCAATCTGCGGAAATTCTTAATATCGCGATTCAGAAAATTATGTATTAGCGTAACGTCGTCTATGGGTACATAGCTAGGACGTCCGCACTGCATGCCCTATGCGCGAGTGGTATGAACGTTTTTTTTTTACTTTGTAGTATCTCCGAAACTGTATGACCAATTGACATACTGTAAAGAGGAAATCTTATCTCCATGATATCTATGTGACAATGAAATTATTTATTTTATAAGGATTGTTAATAATCATCCAAAAGTAAGTACGTCGAAAAAATACTTTTTAAAACATAAAAAAGGAATGTAAAAGATAAAAAATAATATATAAAAGATAGCTACATGGTGTCGAGGACTTTTTTGTAGAACTCGGACCAAGTTGCCATACATTGTTTTCCATTTTAAACAACGGATAAGGCAGCGCATGCCAATAATTCGGTTTCTAAGAGGTATTTCATATAGCATGCGGGAATAATGCAGCTTTGTAACAGTGAAAAAAATTAAGAATCGCAGCTTTGGTTCCAGCGATTACCCCCTACATATAAACTTACATACAAATATTACCTCTTTGTAATATTAAGCATAGATATAATTATGTAGATTGCTGTGAGTAGTAGTCACGTCTAAGAAGATAGTTGTCAGGCTCCGACATTAACATCACAGTCAGACTATTCCCACCACAGGACAGACACAAGAGGTTCTGTTCTGTGATTCCCAGCAGCTGCAGCCCTGCTCTGTGAGCGTGTCCGCCCGACGCGCGGCGGACTCCACTACTACCTACACTTATTCTAAACGTGTAATGTATATGTCGCATGTGTGAGGACGTTCCGTGTGACGTTCCGAGTCTCGTTACGCGAAGGTCTTCATTCTGTCGTAAACTTTGATTGCTGAGTGGGTGCGCTTAGTTTTCACGAGCTTACACCCGTCCAACTGTTGCCGGATTTATTGCGGACATATGCTCAGCGATAAGGGGCAACTTTAGCTCAAAATTGTGCGTCTGTCTGCTCGACGCGGACAGTTCGATCCGGGTGACCTTCTACCGAGGGCGACTGTTCGGCTTCGCCCTCCCCCTTAATGGACACATTTGGACGCGGAGCTCACGTTTTACGACGATGGAATGTCCTCACGGTGAATAGTGTAATGTGCGAGCTAAACGACCTCATTCTGCGCTGTCATGCGAAGAAGTGTCGCAGAGGGGTAGACGCGGAGCCCGGGAGCCCTGGAGCCCGGGACAACGTACAGCTCCCTCCTCACGAGTTCACGCCAGCGCGAGCAGGGAGCTCGAGTAGAGAACCGCCGACCACCGGCTGCGGCTTGCCCACTACACCTCTCAAACTTTTGTGACATTATATCATCATTCGTCAAATTCTTTGTAACGTTTTACCTCTTCAGACGGCAGATAGGTACCTACCATCTCTATGGTTTATGAAATAGCAAGGAAATGACATGCAATCATACAAAGTATTCCCAACAGTCGTTATCATGAGTGAGGCGAGCTCCGACAGCCGCGTCGTCGACTGTGCGATATATTTGGCAACAAACGCGAATGCAAATAACGCTGGTTGAGGGCCAAGCGGCCGTAAAATATAACAAGCGTCGCGGGCGCGGGCGCGGGGGGCGCGGGGGGCGTGGCGGTGCGGGGCGAGAGCGGCGCGGGCGCGTGAGTGCCGCCGCGCGTACTAGGTGCGTACCTCGTGGTGCAAGTACCCAGTGTGTGTACTTGCACACTACTGCGTCTACAGGCGATACCTACTTATGAATGAGCCCACACCAGTTGCCACGCGCTCCGCGTCGCTACTAACTATACTAGTTTGTACATAGGTACTGTGTAAAACTCCGACGTGAAAAGTGCCAAAAAAGCAGGCAGCATTGCCACGTTGACTGGCAATGCTAATTAAATGGTCAAATAAAGGCCAGCCTTCTGGTTACGTCAACAGCCAACCAGCCGCTTCTCGGTGTCGCAAAAACTAGATGGGATTCGGACTCCATCGCTCTAGTGCTTCAACGCCAAACAGCTGGAATATACAGGGTAACAGACATTTGACCTATTCCTCGAAAGGGGTTCTGACTAGAGGTCATTAGCAAAAAATTAGGTCCAGTTAACAAGGGTCGAAACTGGTTGATTACCAAGCTATGTCGGTTCTTCGACTTTTTGTAGATTTTCCTACCTCTGACCAAACAATTACATAATTATGAAAAATCTAGACCTATTTAATTGATACTTTTATGAAAGCTGAATGATGAGTGATTATTTGACAAAAAACTTGCTTTCCCAATACTTACTGAATCCCATAAATAAAAGTAATAAAAAGTCTTTAGCAACAATATATTGTTCAATAATTACAAAATAACTGTATGGCTGTTGGCGTATAAATAAGTTAAATGGCCGTGTAACATCCGGACGGACAGACGAACACACCCAAATAATAAGAGTTTCTTAATTCAAACTTTATGCGCAAACTGTAACAATAACCAAACAAAGGTGGATTTCATGCCTCAGGCATTCCCTACCAGTCCACCTCGGGCTGGTCAGAGACAGAACTGGTAGCTTGGAAATAAGTAATCAGTAAAACACAGGGATACAGTCATAGATACATACATGCTCGTACTTATCATATACGAACAATACTAAGTTATGAGAGATAAAAATACGTTGAAGGAGAACAACTAATCTTACAAATCAACTCTGAGAAGAATAGTTCATTTTTTGCTGTTTGACTACGGAACCCTAAAACTATATTTTCATCGCAATAGGAGGGGAAGTAGGGGGTCGAAATATAAAGTGGGGTCATTAGGTCAAGTGGGGTATCATATGGGCTTCATTAACACAGTATAAATCATATTTTCATTTGCATTTATGACGCATAGTTTTTGACTGACGTCCATTTAAATATTGTCCCTATACCCAAGTTACATGCCGATAATTATAGAATTATCGGCATGTAACTTGGCAAGAGTCGTTAGATGCGCACAAGTCGTTTTTAGGTCTCTTTGGTAGTCAAGCGGGACGCGGGGTATGAGGTAGCGTCAATCCGAGCGCGCGATTGGTGCAACAGTCGACAGTTGCCTCCCGAACTCCCGATTACACTTGCGTGCACGAAAATTGTACCCTTTGTTTTTGTTGTGTTTATGTTAAAGAGTTATTGTTATTGTTTTTAAATTTAGTTTTTGTTACGAGTTGATAAATTATTGTTGTTGTTTTAAATTAAAAATTGAGGCAAAGGTATGCCTTTTTTCGCATACTTTTTGAGCTTACTTTCCTCGTATGCATATTATTTATAACTCCCAATAAACTTTACGAATTCCACTCCCTTCTTCAACTTTCTTCTAATCAGAAATTATTAAATATAAATGATGGCAATAACCATAAAATAATGACGATCAATAAAAGTCACCACTTTTTTGTTCCACTAAGTGCACGATGCGCGAACTTACCCCCACTACGCCAAAACCTTGCCAACTTACGTGCCAGTGACTATACATATATCCACGGCGACCTATGTGGCGCAACCAATCATGACATACGCTTGCGCAGTGTTCGCTCACGCCAAGCCGTATCATATTCATAGGCTTCAGACCGTCCAGAACCGATTCCTGCGCAGAGTCACGGGAGCCCCCTTCTACGTCCGAAATGAGACTCTCCATGTAGATCTCAAAATACCTACGGTGAAACAGTTCATGAAGCGACTCACCCAGCGCTTCATGGACTGTTCTACCGCTCATCCTAACCCCTTAGTGTCATCGGCCGTCCGATACACTCCCTCGCGAATAAGTACAGTTCGAAGACCGAAACACACACTCACAGAGCCAGATGATCCTATCACTCTCCTCCAGGAGAGCGATAAGGCCACCAGCACTGTTCGCAAACAAAAACGGACATTCCGTCCTTGCCGCCGAGGCCCGTCGCGACGACCCCGTCAATGCCCCCCTCCCGACCCTTTGCTAGAGCCAGCCCGCGAAGCTGAGCCGAGTAATGTTTAAAATGTCCCTAAATAATGGAACAATCAGATCCAGCCTGTCCCTTGCTGTCCTCTTCAGCGACGTCCTAAGCCGAGGTTCGTACCCCGCAGGGGGTGCCCTTAGCGATAGTCGCTTAGCTTATAAGTTTTTATGCCTGGCTGGAGGCCTTAATTTTAATTAAGCCCCCCACAGGAAAGTTCGGTTGAGCAGTAAATATCCCTAAAGGATAAACTGCGAGATGCCCATTCCAAAAAACCCTATGTGGCGCAGCGGGCGAAGGTCCGCCGGCGACGCAGGAGGTTGCGGGTTCGATTCCCGCCCTGGGACAAATGTTTGTACGATCCACAAAGATTTGTTCCGGGTGTTCTGGGTATTAGCTATGTATAATAAAAAAAATCTATCTATCTAAAATATATTATTAAGTATATCAGTCATCTAGTACCCATAACACAAGCTCTGCTTAGCTTGGGGCTAGATGATGCTGTGTGGGCTGTCCAGCATTATTTATTAATTTATTTATGTCATCTTTGAAATGTGCAAATCCTTACTAATAATATAATGAATGCGGACGTCAGCTGGTTTGTATGTTACCTTTTCACGCCTTCATCACTGAACTGAACATCCTGAAATTTTGCATATACGTAGTCAGGAGAACAGGAACGGACATATTATATTATATTATACCTTTCAATTCGAAAAAAAGTACTTTTCCACAATATTGTTCTTATGATAGTAGATGGCGCCACGTGTCTTTCGATTCGTGTTTGATTTCTATTATTACAAGCAAAGTAAGATAAGATAAGATTATTTATTTCGCAAATATGGGTACAGTACCTACATGGTGTAAAAAACAATTAGCAAAGTTCAGCCACATTTTACCATTAGGCATGCGAAAGGTACAAGACCAGCAACAAAAATAATTATTACATAATAATATTCAACATTTAGTGATAGCTGTGTTTAATAGTTAAACAAATGCATTTTCTTTTTCTGCAAAAAACTCTGAAATGTTGTAATAGGCTTTACCCACTAGAACACAACTTACACTTAGAAGTACAACTTGAACTGATTGAATTGAGCGAAGCCGCGGCCAAAATGTGGTATCAAATAAATCTGGGTATCCTTTTGCCCGCGACTTCGCTCGTGTTATTTTAGAATTTGACAATTACTACTTTATGTTAATGTTACGGGTAAAACGATGTCGGTTACTTGTAATGCTATTTAGATATTAACAAAGTCCCATCCCAACAAAGTTGGTTCACGGTTTTTTTAATTATAATTAAAATGAAGTAACACTATGTGTACTAGACCTTTTACTTTGTAAGTTAGTTTGAATTACTTTTTTTTTTAATATTTCTACACCGGCAACGGTAGTGTACGTGAAACTATTTTATGTTAAGACCTTCATGTACCATACAGGCATACACTCAGGAATAAACATTATTATTACTATGTGTACATCTTTAAATTCAGATTTAACTTTGAAAATGGAATTCTTATATTTTTGTTACCAGGTGTGGAATCCTTTGTGGCCACGTCCGACTCGCTCTTGTCCGGTTTTAGGATTCTGTAGTAAACAAGCAACCCTTATAGTTCCTCATTTTGTCTTCCTGGCTTAGCACTACTAGCCTACTTACTAGCTTAGACTATTAGTAGTACGTATACATACATAGTGAACACGTCAACAATGTGGTAAATGAAAAAAAAAAAAAACTGTAAATACTATATAATAACTATACCCCCTGGTATATAATAGTAGCTCCCCTATACTTAAAGGGGGAATGATTTTCTCTTTTGTCGTCCATCTTAGTGTCAAGCTAGTTTCTGGATATGGAAAAATATAACGGCAGTGAGTACGTGGGTAGTATACATAACAAAGTCAAAAGGAACACTCTCGCAGCTAAGTAGGCGCTACGAGTTGTCGAGTAATAGTCGAGTAACGGAGTAATCAGCAACATTTCGTACAAAATCTACTGAAAATTACTTGATGAAGTTGTTTTTGTTAGGGTTATTGAGTTATGCGTTTTTCCCAATTTATTTTAACCGTTTCTCATAGCTTCTTCGAAAAACATACCTACTGTACAACTGTCCAACTGTACAACTGTACATGATAAATATTCATCCCGGCTTCGGAACCCGAAGTAGCGCGAGACCCAACTCGCACTTTTGTGTTAGTTGTCATCAGGCGAATTTGAGCGTCAGATAACTGTATTTTCACTCTTCGTCATACATCAAAACACATCAACGTCGTAAAAATAACTAAACATCTGTTTAAGCTTGTACCAATGAAGCTCTTTCATACGATGATACGATAGCCCACATGTTACGGCTAATTCGATCCAACATTGGGAGCGCCGCGCGCCCTTCCTTGCATAAAGACCCAGTTTTTATGATTTAATTACTAATGTATGGTTTCCAGATCTTTCCCTATATTTGTCATATACGACGGTATTACTTACCAATTTCGTAGTTCTAGGTCAACGGACAATACCCGATACATTTTGATTCTCTTGAGATGGAGACACATACGTGTTTGCGCCATAACCGGCCCTATCTTTTTTCACGTTAACTTACAAGTTAGATTTCTTCACAGCTTAAAGTAACTATAGACCTGAGTATATAGTTTAATTTCAACTGGATACCTCCACGCGTTCCCGTGATGTAGGGTCGTGACGGACGGGCGGACGGACGGGCGGACGGACGGGCGGACGGACGGGCGGACAACAAAGTGATCCTATATGGGATCATTTTTTTCTTTGGTACGGAACCCGAAAAAGATACAATTGAAAGAAGGTAATGTTAGTATTACCTTCTGTTTCAGAAATAGCTACATTTTGATAAATGGCATCCTGAACTGTGTCCACGGCTAGCTGGAGGCTTCCCCGCGAGCCGCGGCCCACGCGACAACAGCCAGCTTCGCTTGCATACTTCAGTAAATAGGTACTAAAATAAAGTAGGAACCTAAGCGATTGTTTATGGCGGCTTGAAAACAATATAATGTATGTGTGTGACTTATGTATGTATTTATGTATGTTAAAGTAACAAGTTGTCTTACAATGATAATAGAAAATGATGCGGCCCTCGGCTTAGAATAATATTCCGCGCCCAGAATTTGACTTGATATGTATTACAAAAATATCAAATCCATGCAACATTTTGCCTATCATGTTTTGTACCTAAAATAAACGCAAAAGTCTCCACGGAAAAACCACACCACAATAGCGAAATACTTAGCCAGCAAGCGCCTGCGCCTCGCCAGGCCACGCGCCTCGCCAGGCCACGCGCCTCGCCACGCCACGCGCCTCGCCACGCCACGCGCCTCGCCACGCCACGCGCCTCACCACGCCATGCGCTATCACGTCATTGAAGCAAATCATCAGTTTTTGTTGATTTGTGTTACCGTAAATCCTAACTTGCAACCTTTTCTTAATAAATACGATATTTAGAACTAGACTGGTTTTATCTCTTACTTAACCTTAAACCTGTTCAGAGGGATGCAGCTACTTTAAAATGTAAAGTAGCTGCCCCCTGGCCGGTCCCCCTCAAGAGAGCTAGCGACGCGTGGCCATGGATAGGATCACTAGCGCGCCACTATCTACCAATGACATGTTCCGCGCGACTAATTACGTATGTAGGTGGTTGTACTCCCGCCGAAACTGTTGTATGTTTGCACTCGGTACCATCCTGCTTGCTTTATTTGTCCGTAAACACGTGTTATGTGAACTTCATTATTATTGCTCATAAACTGGCTTTTCCGAAGCTAAGCTGGTTGGCCCGAACGAGCTTTTACCTACACCAGCAGGAAACATAAAACTGCTCAAGAGCGAGTCGGACTCGCGCACCCAGGGTTCCGTACCATATTCTGAAAAAGAGTGCTATAAAGAGACATCGTTTTATTTTTCCTGCAAACTTTAGAAAAACTAAACAATTCAAAACAATAAAATCCTATGACATTGAATAATGTCATAATGTTCTCCAGGCAAACTTCGGAGGTCAGTGGAGGGGAAACGGTATTCTTTTTTACATTTATCGTTAAAAGTCGAAAACTATGCGGCCGGAGAAAAAAGAAAATTTTTTTGAGAATGTACAAATAGAGCTCTTTTACTCGAATATGATAACCCTGATCATTTTCCAAAAAGGACCGAGGAGTCACCGAGGAGTTTATAGCAGAGACAAAGAAAATTTAATTAATTAAAACACGCGGAAGGTCATGTTTTGGAGGACAAAGTTGACATCGCGATTCAGAAAACCGCGTCACTTGCACAACGCTGGTTATCGACATAGATGTAAATTGTTGGTGGTATTTTTGAGCAGATTTAACAACCCCACACGCCCCAGTAGCCTCACTTCAAATTTTAAGTCCCCTTTCAGTCCCTGTAGCCTAGGTGGTCGTTTTTTTCTTTTTTCTTTGCAAGATAGTACGGAAACTATCATCTAAAACTGTTCCAAATTTCAAGTTGATAGCGTTTCGTTCATGAGATATCCAGCTGTGACAGACGGACAGACAGACTGAGTTGCACCATAAGGGTTCCTTTTTACCATTTTTGTACGGAACCCCAAAAACACATCAGACTTAATCAGAATGCTTAGTGGCCATGCCGTGTGGCGCGTGGCTCGCTGCTGAAGTTGCCGCATCAGCTCGGGGCGAGGGCTCCGCCGCACAAACCGATGGCCGCCATAATGGCATGGTAATGTATTCTCGGCCGGGATTCATTTAGCTGGCATGTAGGAATAACATTACAGGAAGGGTGTTCACACTCCTCGAACACTGTATAAAGGTGACATCAAAGAGGTGTGTCGCGAGCCCGCTGCCCGCTCCGCGTCCCGCAGACGTATTGCAAGCAACTGATTGATAATACTGCCGCGTTGGTCCAGCGGTCGGAAACGTTGCTGCGGAACTTTAGGTCCTGGGTTCAAGCTATACGTTATTGGCTTTACATCAGAAATTTCTCAGTAGCAACTCGGAGTCTGGATACAAGGATTCTCCCTATTACACGGAACTTAATCATAACTGTCGAATGTGGGTGTACTGAGGTACTATGAGGGTTAGGCTGAAGATAACCCTTCGGGCTACAGGCGCGCCATGTTGGATGGCGATAGATATAAGTCAAGCTATGCCAATCAAATTAAATGAATCAATTCATTGCCTGACTCAGCGTAGCGCCGCGCGCGGCACATCTCCACCTATAGCCAGACATACGATATACTCTTACATATAGTTTGCTCATCATAATGGCAAACAAACATTGTATTTCTCGCTCACAATAACTTTATAACTGTACCTAAAGTTAGTACCTATTAAATAACTGTACTTAATTTTTTTTTTGGAACAAATTAAATGTAAGTACTTAAGTATTTCTCTTTTATTTGCATGTGATTGTTCACAACGCGACCTCCGACAGCCAGCACGGCATGTCCGCGGCGCCCGGGAGCACGCAGCAGACATGACGTGGTCAACAGCCGGCTGTGGTGCAGGCCTCACTAGCCCGAACTCCTTACGTTAGGATGGTTGCTGTGCTGCTGAACACAGCAACCCCTAGGTTACACACGTTGTAGCTTTTCATAATTAAAGACTACTGTCGAATGCGCGAAGTTAAAATAGTCGTTTAGTTTTCTTAATGTATCTTATGTTTTTGTTGTTGTGTTGATGTTTTCATAAGAACCTTCCGCTTACAATAACAAACGCCACAAAACAGAACTAGCGCGATGGTCCAGCCGTTCTCGAGTTTTGCGCTTAGCAACACATTTAGACATTCATTTTTATTTATATAGATACGGTTTCAAAGTGCGGCGCTTGGCTGGGGCACGCGGACACGCGGACACGCGGCGCGCGAGCACTACACATTCCGGTGCCGCTCAGCCGCTCAGTATATTTAGTGTCGCCGCTATAATTACACGCTGCCGTGACACCGGCGCAGCTGTTTTGGAAACAAATGTAATGACCTTATTCGTCACGATGAGCCAGCGGGTGGACCTGGCTGACCATTCGTATCAACGCTGGCCAGCTGCATAGTTGGTGGACGTCGTAGCGCGCGCAGCACCGCTGCTGGCCAGCAGCTGCCGCGCCGCAGACGGCTCGGCGCCAGCCGGCAGCAGGCGGCCCGCCCAGCGCGTGTCGTGGCGAGGCACGGCGCGCGGTTTGATGGATGTTGTTTGCTCGCGACCTCCGATCATACGTTCTCTCTGCTTGCTAATAGATTGCTATTCGGGTGTTTTTAAATGGTAGACACTACCATTTAAAAGCAATAGCACACAGTACACGAAGTCCTGTGTGATGCCTGGCGTGTATCAGTTACACTTGATGACGGTATCGTTATATTCATAAGCTGGGCCATAATTTAAAGCCAAAAATATTGTTGTAGTGAGTAGGTACTGAGAGTGACTGATGAGTTCGATCAATTACGATCGGGTTCGGGCACCGCCGCAGCGCTCCTGCCTGTTACCGACTGTCGGTCAGCCCTGTAGTGGGTGGCAGCGTGAATCTATTAGGGCCAAGTGAGGCCTTATTAGAGTTGCGAAACTTACTCACAGACCTCCAGTTCACTCTTTCGTCAAACACACGGCGGGAGAGCGGAGCCCCCCACAGACCAGTCAGCACACGTGTGCATTGCTCCAGTCGTCACCACTCATCGACGGAGGACGGAGTGTTCCAAGCATGGCACATGTCAAGTGCGCCTGTCGTCTCCGCCAATCGCTCGTGCGAGATTGTTGCCCATTATAACATGAGATTGTCTGGCGTAGATCGGTAATGCGATATGACGCCCATTGTACGTTTTATTACTTCGTTCTAATTTTTCTGAACAAGGTGTAAGTACAATAAAAGTTTTCTTCTCGTGTACAAATCTTTGCTATAGATAGCTATATACAGTATGTGAAGCTGGCGTCACATCCACGACCACTGCGCCACATTGCCACATGCATTCCGGAAAAAAATTCAGCTCAACGAAAGCCAACCACCGGCTGGTTGCTGTTGCTGGCCAAGCACCCAGCATCACGCGGCTGGCCCTTCAGAGATGTGCTATGCTGTGCAGCGAGCGATGTCTATAATACAACCAATAGGTTCTTTTGATTATCATAGTTTCGTAGTTTAGTTTTGGTAGATAAGGGTTCAACCCCTCCCGGCTCCTGTACAGCACTTAGCTCCAGTGTATCCGGAGCGACATACTTCTTCCGTAGCTCACCTTCGTCGCTCTTACTTTGCACATTTCTGCTGAAAGGATATACTCTGGTGCTGTATGTTATCCCTGGTCACTACTTGGCCTGTAAGCCTGTGTCGAGCAAAAGTATGATTTAATTTGATTCTGCTCGAAAAGACAGACAAGCCAATGTGTGTATCCGTGTGCACGCGTTGTGAAGACTGCCGACAGTCCCGCAGCCGAGCAGCCGAGCACCCTCATGTGATAGTTGTCGGAACAATAAGCTGATCTCACTCAGGTCTAATTACAGTAAGCGATCTTCGAAATAAGAATAATAATCAGAGTATAAAGCGCGGGACTAGCGCGGGACTAGCGCGGGCCCGGCGCGGGACCAGCGCGGTACCAGCGCGGGCCCAGCGAGCGGAGCGGTGCGCGTGTTGCTGTCGTTGCTGGATATTACTTCTTTTGTTTTAGATAGTTTTATTCTACTAGTTTCCTTTGCTTTTAAGAGCAGTTGTGATGAAGTGTATTACACAAAGAACTAGCCTGCATGGTTCGAACCCAACAACTGGACAGTTGGGCGGTTACCGCCGTGTCACCACTGCTCTCTTAAACTACAATACCTCACAGTTTCCATGCGCTACTTGAAACATATTAGCCGTGGGAGACAGGCAGCATGCCGACCGGCGCGAGCGGCGCGGGAACAGCAATGCTGGCCGCAACTATGGTTGATGTTGGATCGGTATAGATTTAGCGATGAATCTGTGATGCGGAGCGGGCGATGGCGGATGTGAGCGACACGTGCCGCCGGCTGACGACTCACTGACGACCATCTGTTGGCGATCATGTTTATTCAGAATTCTTATGACTTATCTAAAATTAATTTATTTCGTGTCGTATGTTAACATGGCTACATAGTCTATAATCATCTGGCAGACGGCGGCGTCTACGGTATGCATGTCACATGGTTTTCCGTCGCGGCCTTAGCTGAAGTAAGATGTGATGCTGGTGCGGCGCGCTCACGGACCAGCTCACACGAAGGAACTCATCATAATCAGGACAAATGTAATGCTTGGTATTTATACATGGAGCATCACAAGTATGTGCCCTCCTCCTATAGATAGATATATATAATACTCGCATGTTGTTGTAAGCCAGTGGTCCTAGACTGGGTATCTGCAATTCAATAGTTTCAGGAATAAGAGATGTGCCTACTCGTATGTATGTCCCGATACTAACATTTCTATGAACAGAGGAATCATTTAACAACGAATACAATCAAATGTTACTTCACACGAATGATTGTGGCAAGGTTAAATCAATATAAGTTGTAAAGCAGCAGCCGCGCTCCGCTGTCAGCGCCTCGCTGACTGACCGGGCGACCACGCGGCCACGCGACCACGTGACTTGGTGACCAGGTGACCCGGTGACCAGGTGCCCAGGTAACCAGGTGCCCAGGTGACCAAGATCTACCAGCCATTCGCCACTCTACTACACCGGAGCTCATTTGATTTTGTTATTTAATGTGTTTGTACCCGACTGATCCAAAAGAGAGGTCATAGTTTTTCAAGTGTGTTATGTTTTACCTATATACTTGTCTTTTTCTGGCACCCTGCAGCCCAAACGGCTAGATGTATTGTGGAAATTAAGGAATCATCACGTTCATCTTGACACCCTGCGTGTCACAGACAGAAAGGATTTGAAAAAAAAACAAGATGTCAGCCACCGTACGGTGTGTCAGTGTAGTCACTGTTTAATCACGTTAGTACACGGTGGTGGTGATGAGGCATGGTCATGAGGGCAGTGGGGCCCGCAGTCGGAGGCGGCATCCGCTCCTAGATACTACAATAACTGCCACCAACTGCCCCACGATGCTCGACAAGTGAGCTCGAACAATGTTATAACTATTTGAGAAAAATCATGTATGAGTAGGTAAGCTAGCTTCCGTATTGCTGAAATTGGATGCTTAATCTGCCATACTTACATAAATACAAGTACCTACCTAAAAAAAATCTGTTCTTCTTCATACTTTTATGATTAAATAGATTGGATGCCGTGTTCCTGCGGGTGCCTACCGTGAGATCACATCGTCATACACTAAACTATTCCATATCATATTATATAGTTAACATGTTAACAAGGAAAGTCCGCGACACTTGACATGTGGCCAAACACGAAAGTTTCAGGGTTCAGCGAACAAAGTATAAGCTGACGAGCGTTACTGGTGGCATAATACTGTCGTTTATATTTATGAAGCTGATGTAACTAGTGGCCAGTTGGGCATTCCACGAACTGTGAAAAGTTTCCGAAGTTAGTTGGGAACTTTCAATCAATTCGTTTACTTCCTCGGTGGGAACACGAGGGACTGCTGATCCCGCAAGTACAACTAGTGCTGTGACAGGTACCTGTATGGTGCGCTGAACTGGAGGGCCAGATGCCGCTGCTGGCTGCAGACTGGTCGGCGCTGAAGTTCGTTGAAAGTTTTCCCGCGCTAACTTTTAAACTTTTCCTTGTCACTGAATTGCTCTTAAGTATGGCACTGCACTTTGGTGGTCACTTCACTTGAGGGTCAGGGGCGCCGCGGGGTCGCGAGGAGTCGGAGCGCCGGGGTCGGCGCCGTGCGGCCGGGCTCGCGGGCGCGTGGAGCGGACAGCGTGGCGGCGCGGCGGCGGTCGGGCGCACAGTGCTGAGTGCGGCCGCGGCGCGCCGCCCGCGCTCGCCCCGCCCCCCCGCCCCCTGCACCAGCATCAGCGCGGGATGACAGGACGTCCTCAGCAACCAAGGAGGAACACCAACAAATGTAAGTGGCTACTTTTGACAAGGCAACAACCGAAGTTATGTTAAGTATGTGCCTGTACTAATTCATTATTTAACTAACTACGAGTATTTACCAATTCCAGGGCGCTGCAGCAAATTTTATTTTAGAATGAATTTGATTTTAGGGAACAAATAATATTTCCTCCTTTATTGTTAGATTAGTCTACATAAACGTGACCGTGAAGACTTGTGATCGGCTGTCAGGTAATCATACTGTTATTTATAATCATTGTATTTAGCTGTAAGTCTTCCAAAGTCTTTAAATAAATAAATTGCGAGTTGATCTTGCATCACAAGCGACGCAGTGAGCCTAAGGTCCAGCACCGCGCGGGCACAGTGGCTGCAGCAGGCCAGCAAGGCGGCAACATTGGAACCCGCAGGGAAATGAGTAATTAATATAAAAATAGATTGCGTCTCATGTCGGCGGCGGCGGCGGCACGACGACACAATGATCATCATAACAAGTGACAACAAGACCGAGCCACGGCGGAACCGTGCGCGAACATTGGGAGCTCCCTACCGATGCCCACTTTCACCAACACTGGGCGACACCTACATGTGAGCTATCCACACAGCTGCATTACATCACCTTACACATTAAATTAATAACATTGAAGTGTTTGTTGGCAATGTCAAAATAACAGCTTTTTACTAAATGCATTTGAGTATAATTTAACAGTACTCGTATAGTTATGTATTCCAAAAAACAAACTTAGTAATATCTCGTCTGCCTGTCTGTTTGCTCTTTGTGGGACTTCCACAGGCAGATAGTAGATGTTACGCGAAGTAACTGAGGCTACTTAAATTCTATATAAGTAACATAATCAGGGTTCCGCGCAAAAAAGCCGATTAAGTGCGAGTCTGGCTTGCGCACAGAGGGTCCCGTACAACTTCGTATGTAGATAGAGTTCCTCCATTACGAGAATCGATTGTTCCCGAAATGTATAACTACAAGATTGCAGTATGTAAAGCGTGAGTGACATAGTATCTATAGGCTCAGCGATAGCTTGACTTACTTATCATTATTTTTTGACATTGCAGTCAAACGTGGGCTTAGTTCATGTAACAAGGAGAAGTTAACCATCTCTTAAGTGTTAAGTCGATGGGGCTCGTGGCTAAATAATAACAGCCGCACAGGTCGAACTATTTAAGAAAAAAATTAGCAAATGGCTATTTGACGCCTATCCAAAATATGCATGAACAAGTTATTTATTAAAAAACAAAACAAAATATATATTTTTGCTTTGGTTTTCTTGTGTTGAATACTGGTATTCAACTGCATTCGGTACGCCGGATGCATCTGAAATAAGTGTTTTGTGTGTAATAGCTCCATAGGTTATTAGTGGGGCTCCATTTCCAGCTATTCAACAAGCTAGGTCGCGCGCGCCTCGTTCTAAGCAAGTAAGCACCTACGACGTACGAGCGGACCGCTCACCTCTTGTCACTGGAGACACCCCCGAACTGTTCTGTTCAATCACAGAACCCCCACTTTTCTTAAGGAACGTTTCAAGTGCCTTTATGACACACATACTAGACATCTAAGGTCATCACAAAGCTTGAGGATATCTAGGCTCAAGCTTTCTGCGTGTGCATTCCACTAAGTTTTTTTTAAATAAATTATTGTCATAGGAGCGGTACGGCCAAGGAATGCTTTGCCAGTGTCGGTAGCACGGCCACTTCTCAAACTTCTTTTAAAATTAAAATCTTTGCATGTCAAGTCCTGTCGTCATTTTCATATTTATATTTGATGTATTCAAATAGTTAAGTATTGTATATGTTTAAATATTACCTACACAGCAACATTTCTGTGCTCCTTCTGTATCAAGTCCATCCAATGGTTGTCTGTAAGACGCTTGTAGTGACAAAGCCGCTTATTGTATCACCCTATGTAGCTCTTAAAGTCATCTACCGAGCCTTTTCCCTAATATGTTGGGGTCGGCTTCATCCTAACCGGATGCAGCTGAATACCAATATTTTACATGAAGCGACTGCCTATCTGACCTTCACAATCCAGTTACTGGGCAACACATACTCCTTGGTACGACTGATTGATAGACTTTCGGACTTCTGCCACGCGGCGCGCAGGGAGCAGGCTGCAGCGGCCGGGCGGCGTGGCATCTCTCGTGAAACAACGGAGCAGAGCAGCCACACTGTTCGACTGAGGAGGCGCTAATTAACATTTATCGGCGCGTCGTTAACGTTGATCGCTGAATAGAACGATAAACAGCGCCCGGCGATGTTCACGCTTCAATATCGAGTATATTGGAAGACTGCGGGATACTGCGACGTAATTAATTAATTGATTGGCAGCTGCGGAAACATCCTCATTTTATTATAAGTTAGATACCTGATGATGTACGAACGGTATTGGTGAAAAAGGAGCACATAGTAACACACAGTAGATAAAAGAGTGTGGTGTATATTCTCTACGCTCAGAAAGCTGTGGACGCAAAAGCAGCGTGGTGTGCGGTGGTGTGCGGTGGTCAGCGATCGACAGCTGCCGCAGGTCGCGTTCGAGACATGTTTTTTGACCTATTTTCGTAACACAGTGTTGGAACTTACGTTACCCACCACTTACATTCTTACTTACCCACTTATATTCTAAAATATTTTTATTAATTTGACGCTGATTGGTTATGGTATGACCGCAGCGAACACATTTCAGTCCGTGAGTCCCACGTTTCAGTGTCCGCCGTGACTACGCGCCGTGCCGCGCCGGACCGCGCCGGGCCGTGCCGGGCCGGGCGTCCCCGCGCGTGGTCACGGCGGACACGCGTCGGCATGTCCGAGCGCCCATTATATCGCGATAACTCAGATCGACGGCTTTGCGTCGTGCAGTCAGGTATTTACCCGACTCAACCATCTTTCAGATTAGCCAAAGTACAAACAGCTTTTATGGGGTTTTGTGTTAAATGTGTCAACAAAATACCTTTTGATATATTAAAACAGAATAAAAGAAAACTCAAAACTTGTATTAAGGCTAATGCGTAGCAGGAGGCCGAGAAATTCTAATTTCCTTCGGTATTTTACAATTTATAGCTTAGTATTTGGTAATATGTTATTGAAAAAGTATTTATCGACTCCATGCACCCCATGCCTTTTCTTATTTACACTTTTCTTAATCCATTTGGATTAAGAAAAGTGTAAATAAGAAATTATATTTAGTATTAAATTTTCTTTTGTATTTTTGAAGTTATACTTCTTTTGGCGCGATGGAGAAAAATGATGAGAGTGAATTTTTACGATGCGCGCGCACACCGACACCTAAATTTAACAGCATGAAGTTAGTTCTAGGTGGTATGAAAATTGATAACTATGTTCAAGTTGTATATTCTAGTATTTTTTGACACTACCGGTAATGTCAAACTATATGTCATGCAAACCTGACCGAAAGAAAGTCATGCCAGCCTTATGGTCTAGCCGGCAATAAAATTACATAATGCCCGCTGGTCGACCATGTTTTTTGAATTTGGAACCTGAACACAAAGTTTGCATAAATCTTTTTAGGTACCGAAGAGAACACATTTGAAAATCGAATTGCTTTTTATTATCTTACTACAGAAGGTGTGTACTGTGTAAAGAGTATTCTTGGGAATAAAGGTGTCTTGGGGTATTTTGAATCCTTTGCTGCATTCAGGATTCTAGTCTTAACTCCATCGATGTGCTCGGTAGTTAACTCTAGAATTCTTCGTTACGCCCGGTATTCATTATGGCGCCCGTGACATAATACACTGATCTGTCCCCTTGGTGCGTAATCTACTATTTATTTGCATACTGTGATTCATTAAACCGTACAACAGATTTCAAAATATAAATAATTTGCACTAACTTATACTTTTACATTATATTTTTTTTTTTCAATAATTGATTTAACGCGTTGAACGCCAAATGACCGACAAACAATACATTTTCTATTGTGTCTCGTTGTTTGGCAGTTAGGTGTTAATGTAACCACGAGCAAGAATTGCTTGTTGTATTATTTGTTAAGAAGTATAACTTCTAACGCGTGTACATACATAAGTACACACACTCTTTTTTTTAGTTGGATTTTCTATACAAGCGTGTTTTTTTAGTTTTTTGAAACTGTTATTTATTTTCAAGGAAATATTTCGCCGACCGACCGGCACTTCGCGTAACAAGAGGGCTGGCTCAACCTTTGCCCAATAAAATGATTTGATTGGTATTTAATTAATTCTGAACTGTCTCTGCAAAAATAAAAATATCAATAGTTGATTCTAAATTCCACGCGAACGAAGACGTGGGCAAAAGCGAGCCTTCAATATAATCCTTGGAAGCATGCTGCTCCTGGCGCCATACGTGTGCTCCCCAGCCCCGCACCGAGCTGGCTGCTGTCACCGTGCAGTGCTGACACCATGGTATAATCACCGGCAAATAAGATGGCAAAAGTCGTTAGATGCGCACAAGTCGTTTTTTAGGTCTCTTTGGTGGTCAAGCGGGACGCGGGGTATGAGGTAGCGTCGATCCGAGCGCGCGATTGGTGCATCAGTCGACCCTTGCCTCCCGCACCGCGCCTTCGTCCCGTTCGCTCCCGATTACATTTCAGTGCACGAAAATTGAACCCTTTGTTTTTGTTGTGTTAAACTTAAGTGTTGTTATTGTTTTTAAATTTAGGATAGAGTTCCTGAAAAGGCAAAGCATACGAGGAAAGAATGCTCAAACCAGAGTTATACAAATAAATAAAATTGGAAAAAGAACAATTTAAAACATACAGCATTGACCAAACACTTGCAGATCACAACCATAGTGTTCTGCGATTGCGACTTTCAATATGATGCCAAGGGTAGTTTTATCAACGGATAGTGACGACGACTAGTATTTTTTTTTTTTTATATAAACTTTTTTGAATTTTAAATGCACGTTATTTATAACTCCTAATAAACTTGAATTCCTCTCCCTTCTTTAACTTTGTTCTATACAGACATGATTAAATATAAATGATGGCAATAACAATAGAATAATGACGAGCAATAAAAGTTACCACTTTTTTGTGCCACTAAGTGTACGATGCGCGAACTTACCCCCACTACGCCAAAATCTTGCCATCTTATTTGCCGGTGACTATACCGCTGGCCGCTGGCCGCTGGCCGCTGCCCGCTGCCCGCTGCCCGCTGCTCGCCCACACCGCGGCACGCCGACTACTAACAACGGTCGGAACGTTTGTTGTCCAAAGTTTTACCATTCTGAGGCCCACTTTTGCCCCACACAATAAATTTCTCCTGTATCGTGGGTGCGTTTATAAACATTTTAACTTACATACACAAACAGCCAGATCCGGAACTACTTCCTGTAGGCCATACAAACATTTGTTCCTTGCGGGGATCGAACCCGTGACACACAGCTCAGCAGTCAATCGTTCAGCCACTGCGCCAACCGTGTCCTCAAGGTTTAAATAATAGAGAACTACTTATGCATACATAACATTATTTCAGTGAACAACAATGACATTAGCTTTGTACAAATTATCTTCCATCTTGTCACACAGAAGACGCTCGCTTGCTTGTTGTTCAACACTAATTCACAAACATGCCGCTACTTGTCAAGTTAATTTATATTATTCTGTCGTAGGCAGATCGTAGAATTGGGCAGACCACGACACACCACCGACCACTATTTCGTGGTTTGGCCGATTATTTCATGCTGTGCGTTGGGCAGAACGATAAGAGCAACGCATTTGTCTATTTTCCTAACTAGTGTAGGCCTGTGGCTACATGGAGACATGGCTGTGCTTTGTCAGCTGTGGTGAGATGATTGTAGCCGTGAAATAGTTCTATCCCTAGGAATATAGCTTTCTGGTACGGCAGTGAGCAACCAAAATAACTAGATGAGTTATTTTGGTCATGATCTAGTTCAGTCACTGTGATCAATAAAATTCCGATATTAATGAAAGATATTTTCAGTATAAGGTACCTGAAATATCTTTATCGCGTGTGGCACGAGGCGTGTGGCTTTTTGAACGTCAAAATGTACATAAGACATTCTCCCAAAATGCCCTTCACCATTGCCTCTGACTACCCGTAACGATTGTCAAAGATCTACAAATGCCAACCAGGGCCAACGGCTTAACGTGGAGTCGAGGTATATGAGCGTTGCCGAGGTCAGATTTTCCTTCGATCCCTTCGAACCTTCAATCTTCTTTTACACTGTTGACGTGATCATGCCAAATGACAGCTTTCTAGTACTAATAGTATCTTAGCTCAACAGCGGACAGACAGACGGACATGGCGAAACTATAAGGGTTCCTTGTTGAATGCAGAACCCTAAAAAGAAGGCTAATAAATGTGCATATTGAATAATAGGTTGGCGAAAAAGTAACTTCGCATTTTTTAAGAAAACATTTTTCAACAACATTTTTCAAAACATTTTTTACTATAGTTTATTTATTACATTTAACCAAAGTATGTATGTAGGTACCATTTTGTTCGATAACTGTTTGCCATCTTGTAGGTAGGGACATGATCCCATTGCTATAGAAATTTTGGGACTTGTGATCAAAAAACCGCGACAAGTGGTTTTGGCAGTCCTCTCGTGATGTTAACCTGACACTGTCTAAAGAATTCTGAAGAGACCGAAATAGGTGGAAATCTGAAGGTGCAAGGTCAGGACTATACGGCGGATGCATTAACACTTCCCAGCCAACCTTTCTTAATTTTTGCTGAGTGGCTAAAGATGTGTGAGCTCTAGCGTTATCATGATGAAAAACCTCACCCCTTCTGTTGATTAATTCCGGCCGCTTTCACTCAACTTCTTGCTTTAATCTCATCAGTTGTTCGCAGTAGAGTTGAGAATCTATGGTCCTGGCTGGTGGTAACAGCTCATAATGAACAATGCCCTTCCAATCCCACCACACACACAGCATCACCTTGTTGCGAGTTAACCCGGGTTTCGCCACAGTCTGTGAAGCCTGACCGGTCTTTGACCACGACCATTTTCGCACGTTCTTGTCGTACGTGATCCACTTTTAATCACCAGCTATCAGCTTTTTCAAACATGGTTCGGTTTCATTACGTCGAGTACATAAATAAACTCATGCCTTTACCGATTGATTACATCAACAATAAGGTCAGTGTATGTAATCACATCTGTCTCTTTATTACGTTTTGCTAGTCGCTTTTCTTTAATTCTCTCGAGGTGACCAAACCATCTGAGCATACTCATTCATTCTCTCGAGGTGACCAAACCATCTGAGCATACTCATTCATTCTCTCGAGGTGACCAAACCATCTGAGCATACTCATTCATTCTCTCGAGGTGACCAAACCATCTGAGCATACTCATTCATTCTCTCGAGGTGACCAAACCATCTGAGCATACTCATTCATTCTCTCGAGGTGACCAAACCATCTGAGCATACTCTTTAAATAATTTGTCACGTCATCTTCTTTTAATACACTACGTTATTTTATAACATCATTCTTCAATGTACCACTCATAGCAATACCACACGTATTTCGTAAGGATCGCATTTGTACATCGTTTGTTTTACTTTCATGATAGTTGTCAGTTGGATAAATAAATAAAAATAAGATAAAGTTGACCCCCATACCATATCTTTTTTATTATTATTGGGTTCAGTTGCCGTGTCAACTGTCAGTCTCAGGAAACGACTTCTAGTTATTGTTTTAGTGTTATCACAGTTCGCGTCACGTAAGTTGGCCTCTCTGATGGCTTGCGCATGCGCGCGGTTGCGGCACGGTGCGCTGTTTCTTCAGTATGAGATTTACTACTGCGCAGTCCCAGTCAGTAGGTGCCTACTACTTGTAGCGTCGTACGCCAAGCGGCAGTGTTAGGTGACACGAACTGAAGATACAAATGTATTCTTGAAATTATATATATACATTTTAAAAATCATGTGGGCTAGACAAGTACACGATACGCTCGATTTGAAACACTGCACTTTTACAAAAAAAAACAAAGTAAATCGCACTAATCTATCACTAATTACCACTAAAGCGAGAGTTTATCTGTAGTATTGTTTTGATGTGAGTGTCCGCTGACATCAACAACTGTCCGAGATACATCAGAAGGACGCGCGTGTGCTGACAGCGTGGCTATGGCCGGCACTGAGCGCGGGCTACAATCCCCAGAGGGAGGTGTGGGTAATGCTAAAGTGTGCTCATGTCGGACTCTCACTCGCTCATATACTGTTTAATGATTTATAAAACAATAAGTATAATTTAGTAAGGTGTTTTTACCGACCAGGGTCGCCGGGCGGGCATTAGCGACCGCAAGCGAGAAACTTGGCTCATTAGCAGCCGCATCCTCCGAGGAAGGAGCGTGTCCTCCCCACCCCCCGCCCCCCGCCCCGGCCCTCTCACAGCGCCACGCCACTACGTCACAAGTGAGTCAACTGTCAGAGGCTCGGCCGGGGGACCCCCGGACTTGTTGCGCACAGCGCATGCAGACTGGCGGATTGTTCTGGCGACGTCTGCGGGCTGCGGGCTTGGCGACCGGTGGGCTGCGGGCTGCGGGCTTGGCGACCGGTGGGCTGCGGGCTGCGGGCTTGGCGACCGGTACGCTGCAGGGTGCAGCCGCCAATACTCACACGCCCTCACACCCAGCGTTCTTTTGCAAAATAATTAAAATTGGGTTTATATAAATTTAGGCTTGACATGTTTATTCCTTGTTGAGTTGTGCACAAAAAGGTCGCAGTCCCATCTACAGACTGGCAAGGCTGGGGTACACATCAGGCACAACGAGCTCTACATCAAGTTAATGTCCTTAGAGAATGGCCGTAATTGGTCAAATCGGGGCGGCGGCGCGGGGCGGCGCGGGGCGGGGCGGGCTCTGGTATTGGCAATCAACGAATGATCCTTCTCCATCAGTAGCACCAAAATTACTGAAATTCGACGGACGAGCCACCCACCAAGGCAGCCACCCAGCCGAGCCACCCAGCCGAGCCGGGCTCGACAACTAATTACTTTAATAATAATTATTCTGACCGCATAAACTTGGTTGAACGGCCAGCTCGAGGTAGATAATATTACTATATCTAAATTAAGGTAAATAACTAGTCTCTCAAGTTGTCAAGAAAATGTCGTGTCTATTGATTCAAACCAAACTGAACTGTTAAAGGACTAGTGTAAATATTGTCAAAATCCGAGCCGGTGTGCGGGGGGTATGAGGGGGGGGGGGTACTGTGCTGTGCTGTGAGCTGGTGTGGGGCGCTGGCGCCGCGCGGTCGGGCTCGGCTACCAGTCTTACCGGATGCAGCTGAATACCAGTGTCTTAAATTTGAATTTTGAATCTTTAAAACTGAATACTTTTCATATCAGGTGATTCATGCAGGAATATCATTCACACAGATGTAGAATATAAACAAAAGCTGGCCGAATCGAAATTGATGGTTATTGAAAGATTTTTCTATTAAAGAAAACAAATATAAGTTGTTAGTCAGTCAGACTCAAGTCACCAGTGCGCGGCTGATTAAAACCAGCCGCGCAGGTCGATCGAAGGTTAACCTACGTGGATGGGTGACCGTCCATTACATTTTGAGACTCCTCCGTGCCTCGGAAAGCACGTAAAGCCGTTGCCCTACCCAGGAACTGGGTTGTGGAGGTCAGATAGGCAGTCGGCCGCGGCGTCTACTGGCCGATTCGTATTAAATTTGGTACACAAATATAATCGGTCTATGAACTTCCCGATTTTTATGAAAAAATTCTAACATTTTTTTTTCTACATTTTTTATTTTTATTATACAAAGTAACCCATGCAATCGATGCATTTTTGCCAACACAATACCAGTTTATTGATGACCTTCTTGGAGAAATCAGCTGGATGAGAGGCAACAAATTCTTTAACGATCTGTAGGCGCATGCTGCTAGGCATGGTGAGGATGGCGGCTCACGGGGATCTTCCAAGCCCAGCTCTTGCAACTTGGAGACCATCTGCTGTGAAGTATGAGGTCGCGCACTGTCGTGCAGAAGCAGCGGAGACGAACGAATGACCAAAGCTGGTTGGAGATATGCGGCCTTCACCATCAGTACACACCTGCAGTAATGCTCATCCCGTTTGGTTACAAGCTGTGATGAATCTCACCGGCGCTACACCGCCAAACAGTGAGCATTACTTTTCTAGGCGTAGGTTTTCGCGAAGGATATTGTTCAGGTGGTTTATCCTGGTACACAAGATCCAACCAACTCGCTGAGCGTTTGCTCGTTTAATATAAACTGCTCTAAAATCTTTGTAAATCTTATCAACAAATCTTATCAACAACTTCTTGACCTTGTTCGTAGCATCAGTCTAGGCTACGCGGCACTGCTAAGAGTGCTCGTAGCTAGACCCGCTACGCCGCTACGCCGGTGCCGCCTTCAAACCTCAACTAACACTGAGTGAGGGAGGCGTGCCGTTGTGTGACGTCACGCCTCATTGACCAACAGCTCATCTGCGTCGCTAGCTGCAGCTGCGGACACGAGCGCCACTCATGTACGACAACATGCAGTCAGGTTGATAATTAAATTGAACACGGTCAACTAGCCGCTCACTAGCGCCACCTACACGCCATTAGAGCTGGCGTGATATGGGTGTTTTACTCAAATCATAAGTAACCGCGCTAACTTCGTACAACATAATTAATATCAGTTAGTTTGTACAACAATTTGTACTTGGCTAAACCCCGGCGCCCGGCGTGACGTGTAAACTACGACGTACATAAGTACATGTTATGTTCGCGGGACAGCGGTGACACGCGCGGCGGCGGCGCGGCGGCGGCGCGGCGGCGGCGCGGCAGCGGCGCGGCGGCGGCGCGGCAGTCCATCACTCGTGTTACAAAAACACTAGAAATTAGATTAACATAGTATCCGCTGCTAAAAGCGTTATATTTCATGCAGCGACTGTAATACACTGTAAATGTATTTTTTACTTAATAACGCGTTTAGAAAGTGGCATTACATTCCGTCCCTATCCAAGCTGCACAGGCACCCGTACCACTCGTCCGGCTCTCCGCAGAGCGCGACCCCCGGCAGCCGCCACCCCAGCGGCTCCAGGAGCGGCGCGAGCTCTCGCACGCACGCACATGTCGTGCAGCCGCCCCGCAGCCATGTGGGCCCCCCATGTGTACACACGAGCATCCAGCTCCACATGGAGTTTGTCGCTGTCTACCAAACGACATAATGGTGTGACACAGTAGCGCGAGCCGCCGTCACGCCCGCCTGCCGCCGCTCGTTAAATTACTTTTGATATTCTGTTTACGAGTCTGGCCCGGCCCGTTCCGGCCAGTCCCGCACCGGCACGTCCCGACACGTCCCGGCTCCGTCCCGACCCCGCCCCGCGCCGCGTGCTCTGACGGGTCGGGCTCTGTGCACAAGAACAGTGGTGACTCGTCCATGGTTTATACCGGTGTTAAACAGTGTGTGGTTGAATTCTGAAATGTATTGTAATACGATGCAGTGTCGACGGTTGTGGAGTGCTTCCGTGCCCGCCATACAACTCCGTCCTATACAAACACGCGGCCAGCAGACTGTCAACAAGTACCTCGTTTAACTTTTGACTCGGTTCCGAGTCGTAGTGGTGGAGGGGTGCCCCCTCCATCCCCCTGCGCGCCCCTAGCCGCACATCCCCACGAGGGTGATCCCGCTTGCCACAGTATAAGTGTCACGGA
This sequence comes from Phlogophora meticulosa, assembly GCA_905147745.2. NCBI lineage: Eukaryota > Metazoa > Arthropoda > Insecta > Lepidoptera > Noctuidae > Phlogophora > Phlogophora meticulosa. The sequence goes on along the minus strand of LR990519.1, from coordinate 19,416,851 downwards.
GCTCGCACGTGACTGTATTTAATTATCTCGCATCACGAGCCTTCGGCAGATTCATGTTTTTAAGGCTCCACAGGAGATGGGCTACTGCTTAGGCCGTAGACAGGGTCTGGCACGCAAGTCTACTCAGCAAACTTGCTGGGTGCGTGTACATGTACATATACCCGGTGCGTCAGGTGAGTGCAGCACATACATGAACTAAAATGTTATATTTCATTTGTTACTAACAGACCTTATAACTATATGTGTGTATTACTAACATCATATCCCGGATGAAGGTCTTAAAGTATTTTTAGAATTTCTTAGTGAACGGTCGGTCCGAGTAATCAAAATGTATGCTGTACGGTGCAACCACACTTTGAATTATTGCATTCTCATCAAAAACCAACAGGGATGAAGTTTGTTCCTTAAGAGAGGCGATGGTGGATGCGGACGTTTTTGCATTTAAGCCTTGTCGCCCACTGGTGATGACAATCTGGTCTCGAAAAATGCTGGCGTGTCTTGTAACCACAAAAAGGAGTAGTTGCTACCAAACTTCTACTGTTCGGGATTAATCTGTTCCATTGAGTACAAAGCCCAAATTGCGGCCCAGAAACTTGGCATCCTAAATAGCGTGAAGCAATATTATACGCCCTGACAGCTTTTAACTCTTAACAAAACGCAAGATACCTTTCGGATGGCTCAGCTATGTAACAACTTACTGCGCTTGACTCAGTGGAACGTAGAGCTAAGAGGCTTATCGGAGACGTTAAGCTGGAATCCAAGCTTGGCTCACCGCCGAAAGGGTGCCTGCTTGTCGGTCTTTACAGCCTGTACCCTTTGGTGGGTGTGATCAAGAAGTCCACGACCGCAACCCACCGGCCCCCTTCTACCATCGGACATCTCGACGCTCTGCAAGTTTCCATCCTTACCTAGCTTAGCCATTCCACCAATTCGCACCAAACGCTGCCAAACCTCCTTCATCATGCGTTAAGCAAAGGAGTGGAACGCACTACCCGCACTGACTTCCCGAACGCACGCAACCCGCATCTCCGCACCTCCGCACTGCTCTCTGCTCTCTGCTCTCTGCTCTCTGCGCGGGGATTTCCCGTGTTTCCCTTTGAACATCCGTTCCACCCCCTTTAAAGCGTAGTTTTGAGAATCAAATCATTACGATATTTGTTATTTAGATTACCCGATACACCCGCCGATATTATCGTAATATAGTATGGGCTGCAATTTACTATACTTTTACAGTTACTGTAACTTTAGCTATCAATGTAAAATGGTACCATTCAATATCACCCTACGCCATAGAGTAGAACACTCTTTAATGGACACCACTAAAGCCACCACTATTGCAATGATTGGATTATTTTGTTAAAAACATAATGTTTACTTTAATCTTATTCCAAATGAATTCGTTTAATGGATAGTTGTGGTTTCCATTGCTGTAACACTAACTCTTCATACTCAACAAATAGTTTGTATTTTTGGGTCAGTTTGCTATCATAGCGTGTTTTTTTTGTTTTTTAAACTATAATTTATTTTCATATTGTTTAGTCTTAAAACGACACCTAAAGTAATTGTAATCAAGAGCCTCGATTGTTCTCGTATACCTATCTTATTATTATTATATATTGACAATAAATCTAGATTTATGTCATTCATGGTTACGTAAGGTACCCACTACATGTGTCGCACCACTATTAGGTACTTAGGTACACGGAACTGCGCCCGTACTCAGCTTCCCGCCACTCTGGTTGCAGTGCTCCGTACTCTGGCTGCTCTTAATGATCTCTTGGACTCTTATCCAACAAACGATCTGTTTGCGGACGAATGGATGATGATTTTGTCATGGCATGGTATGTCAGGAGTACTGTGAGAGGGCAGTATGAAAATGTTATTACCTTTCTATTTGACGATTTTATGTGTTATCTTTTGTGTGTAAAAACTGACTTTAATTTCTGTAATAGATTTTAAACCGTTTTAATAAAATAATAAATATTTAAATAACTTTCCCTGTGAATTTTGAGAAACCAAGTTCTCCTATTTGAATACCATGTAGTGACCAGCCGAAACTTAGACCTATACAAGTCACTGAGCACCCAGCTACCCGGCTACCCAGATGCCCGGATGCCTTGGGGATTCTGATCCGGATATTAGAACAAAGTTATGAAATAATTGTATTGTCATCGGCTCTGGACACGTGTGCAAGTTAATCTTACTTCTTGAATTTGGTGAAAACTCCGCTGAACCATTCCGTGACATGCATACTTGCATATATACATACAATAGTGTTAAAATAACTTACCTAGACGGAAAAGATAAAATTGAAGTCGTTTAAAACTTAAAGACAACTTACCAAATGGTACGAGTACTAAAATAATAATTTAAAATAACATCATGAATATCTACACGATTCTGTAGGATCTCATATGCTATGCGCTCTTCCTCCCGTCTCAGGCTCCGCAGTAGCTACCATGTTTATATGTATCGAGGGTTAAGTATTTCACAAATTCGGTTGTTCCCGAGCCTGTTCGACCTTTGTTGACATCACGTATACATTATTGCAGACAATCATGTCTGGCGGTGACACAGCGAAACCTCAGTCCTTCTTGTGAACCCGAGTAAACAGGAAAGCGTTTATGTTGGTAGTGTTGGTACAGTCGGCCGCACGTCGGCGGCAGCACCTGCCACTGAGCCCGAGCGCACTGGTTGTGTTACCACTGACCTGCTGTAGCAACATGTAAACCGAATAATCGGAGAGAACCCTAAAACTCCGTGTTCGTGCTATAAATATATAATGGAACAACTCATCCTGCAGAAGCTCTGTGCTGGCGAACTCGTCTGTTTGTATATAAAGATAAATTGCTCCAAACTATCATTAATTAAATTGCCTGTGAACTTTGGCAGTCGACGCGCACAGCTGCACACATGCACACATGCACACATGCATACATGCATACATGCACACATCGCTTGCGAACGAAGCGGGCTCTGAATATAGTATCGATGTCAGGGCATGTCGGCTGCGTAGCGTCGTTACATAGGTACGCGCTTCTCTTCTGGTACAACATCGTGGCAGGTGTGGTCCAGTGCAAGGGTCAGCAGAGTGGTTAGCACGAGTGCCGAGTCCATGCCCCGTGCCCCCCCCCCCCCCCACCCCACCCTGCCTCCCCGCACACTGGGTCCCGCTAGTTCCCGGTAACTAGTTAGCATCGAGTGCACTCTGATATTTATTGAGTGAGACTCGCCACAAAGCTATTTAAGTTAGCACAAGTTAATAATAAAATAGTCGAGGAGCGCGTCCGCAGCCCGCATTAACTTTTTAATTGGAAACTTTCATCACACAGATAAGGCTGCGCGCCAGTGACCCGGCGCACCAAGCGCACCCGGCGCACCTGGCGCACCCGGCGCACCCGGCGCACCCAGCGCACCCAGCGCACCCAGCGCACCCGGCGCACCCGCGCACCCAGCGCACCCGGCGCACCCGGCGCACCCGGCGCACCCGGCGCACCCAGCGCACCCAGCGCACCCAGCGCACCCGGCGCACCCGCGCACCCAGCGCACCCGGCGCACCCGGCGCACCCGGCGCACCTGGCGCACCCGGCGCACCCGCGCACCCAGCGCACCCGGCGCACCCGGCGCACCCGCGCACCCAGCGCACCCAGCGCACCCGGCGCACCCGGCGCACCCGGCGCACCCGGCGCACCCAGCGCACCCAGCGCACCCAGCGCACCCGGCGCACCCGCGCACCCAGCGCACCCGGCGCACCCGGCGCACCCGGCGCACCCGGCGCACCCAGCGCACCCAGCGCACCCGGCGCACCCGCGCACCCAGCGCACCCGGCGCACCCGGCGCACCCGGCGCACCCGCGCACCCAGCGCACCCGGCGCACCCGCTGCAGGCGAGCGGCTCTGCGCCCGCGACCGCTGCCCTCGCAGTCCGGGCGACGCTCGCTATCCTTCCATTGTGTACGCGCTCACTAGCTGTGATCGCTTCGCGTTCACGTGTGCTCATGCGACTACTGACAGCGTGGGGCGCTACCATCTGGCCTGAACATACAATAGCTTGCCACTTGTAAACATTTCCTATCGCTCCGTTACGCAGTTGTATTTGTGCGCCTGAAAAACTGCTCGAGCAACGCGCGGCGCTGTCTGCACTAGTGCAGGTTCGAGTCCCGTGAGGCGCGCGTTAATATCGTCCTCTGTGTATACTCCTCGGATCACATATTAAAGATATTTGAGGTAAATCACGAAGAGCACACATTGTATCTGTCCTAAGTCAATACTCCCCCACTCGGGCGGGAAGCCCGCGTCCACATACAGGTGAGGCAGGCCGGCGCGCCCAGGTGACACCGTGGCCTCGCCGCTCGCATTTTCAAACTATGACCGATAGCATGGCAACCGGCGCCGGTGCTGCGGTGATGGGAAGCAGCTTGGCTTCAAAGAGACTCGCAGATAATTGCCGGCACTTACATATCGCAGACGTGTGGATAGGAGCCCGCGGCCGGCACCCCGGGCTCCGCCGCACACGACTTGTTGTTACTTTATTACTCGGCTCGTTTATTTTAATTGCCTCCCATACACGTACACGTACACGTACACGTACACGTACACGTACACGTACACGTACACGTACACGTACTGCGACAAATAAACACAACCGAGAACGTTATCAACAGTCGCTTCAAGTTTTAATAACAACAACAATTAACTAAGTAGTGAATTTACTTGAGGGTTGAGGGATAAGAAACTCTTGTTTATAGGGTAACCTGAATTGTTTTTCCGACCGTTTTTAGAATCAACAAGGGTGAGTATGGCAGAGCAAGGCGTGTTGACGAGCGGATGCTCAGCAGTTGTGCAGGAGCCACGCGCGACGTGCCCTCAGCGCGCCAGTCAGTGCGGGCCCCGCGTCGCGCCGGGTACATGGCTCATTACGTCATCAACCCCTTGTTTACGAGGGATAACTTACAGATGGAACGCTCGCTTACGCTTAGAACTTATTTATTATCGAGTCCTTTGGAACCGTAGCAATCGACATTAAATTAGAACCGAACGCTAACTTAAGTGAACATTTATTTGAACAAAAGATATAGTTGGTCACCTGCCCGAGGCAACTGGGGGTAGCCGGGGCAGCTGGCGCGCGAACAGGCCGAGGTACGGTAATGGCCTCTTTTGAGCCACAGTTAGGCGTCTTTACTTGCGAAGTAATTGAATAAAGTGTCTTTGTCGCGCCGCCTGCGCCCCCAGCGCCCCCATAGCTCCCAGCGCCCCCAGCGCCTCCAGCGCCATAGGTTTAGCAATGACAACAGTTACAACTTTATTGCACTAATAATTATACCTGATATGAAAAGAATTCCTAATCATCACGAGTTTTATCGACCGGCACATGTGTATATACGTATATGTACATTCAGCGGTATATTCTCGTACAGATGAAACCGAACGGAGCCTCCACACCTCGCCTCACGTTTAAAATATGAGCACCACTTGAAGAGCTCCTATCCACAGGCAGGGTCGAACATAACATATAATCGAACTTGTTTATCCCGGAAAAACATGAACAACAATCAACTGACATCATCAAAATAACCGATAAAATGCGAGCGGCCGACCTCGCGCGGCTCGCCGGCAGCATCCGACAGGTTGACGTATCGATAAGCGATGTGTGGGCTCAAGCCGCGATGTTAGGCTGGGATGTGATGCTCTCCACCGCGAGTGGGAGAAGCGAGCCATTGAGAAAGCTGTGTGCCGGAATGTTACGAGTGTGCAGAGACGCGTCGCTAAGAGCAATACTGAGTTGTAGCGAGTAGCCGCACGCTGCGGCACGACTCGCACCACTCGCACGACTCGCACGACTCGCACGACTTGCACGAGCGCCACCCGCATACATCATATAAAGTTTTCACGCGAACAGTGCTTTCATAACAGTTCATTTCAAATTACATGTAGATAAGAAAATATACGGGAACACATCGGGAGCTTCCGATGGGAATATATTGTGTGAGGGTGTTAAGGGCGTGTGGGGGGCAGGGTCGCGGGAGTGGGGGGACACGCTCGATATTCTCTCACTTAAATAAGGATTGAAAAACTGCGGCCATATATCTGTGCGATACGGGGCGGCCGGCGGCGGGCTGAAGCCGTGCCACTCATGGCGCTGTATGTGTCAGTCGCGCCGAGCCGACAGCCCGACGCTCCGGGCGCGTCACTATTGTGGCGGTCAGCCCCCTCCTTGAGGGGTGGCGCAGGAGATGCTCTGGCTCATTCCACCCGGAACAGGAGTCATTGGATGATTTAAAATCCTTAAAAAAAACCCCGGTAGTCTGAAGGGTGGCGAATGTCCCGGCGCCACACGGACGCAGTACTTAGTATCCTGTGTGTCGGTGCTGGCGACGCACCCCGCGGGCCCGCACCCCGCAGGCGCACCCCGCGTGCGCGCTGGCCGCAGCCCGCTGAGCCGCGTATCGCGCGCCGCACGCACGCATTGTTACCTGCTTAACCCGAGGAACAATCTCTCAGCGAATGAAACAACAAACACGGTGGCGGCGCTGTGTTTACTTTATAATTAAATTTTATATTTAACGGACTTCAAAAAAGAAGGACCTTCTTTGCTCGACTGTATGCATGTTTTTTTTTTCGATGTAAACCGATTTTTCTATTTAATGCACACAAAGAGGATTTTGACAGAGGTGGAATGAATGCCGTAGGTCATGCCATCCCAAAGATAACAGACCGAAGGGCAGTTTGTTGCGAGCAGTTGGAGAGAAGTCCTGTTCCTCATCGCCAGCTTGCTGTTACTGACCAGCGCAGTGCACACTGACGAGGACCATACTCGCTTTCCTTACTTGGGCGGCTGTACTGGAGGTTCACAACTTACTTAGGCATAGGTACTTTTACAATAAGTAAGATGGTGGCAGGGGTTTCGCTTCCGGCTTGGTCCTGACAGCCGTGGATACAAAATCAATATTAATTTATTCAAATTAGTCTGAAAATCAGCACCTTTTGAACGTCAAAATTTACATAAGATAGTGACCACACAACGCCCATCACTTCACTCTTTGCTGAGAAGAAGAAGTGGAGCAACCAAGTCCCTAGCAACACATCTGTCCGATAAGTGGAAGACCTTGAACCTGGATGATTATCTGTCCACTCCACTCTGTTTTCGTGTACTGACGTCATGACTACTTTTAAAACCATTTTGTAGGGTTCCGTACCAAGCAACCCTTATAGTTTCGCCATGTCCGTCCGTCCGTCCGTCTTCCCGGCTTAGCACAGAGACCATCAGTATTAGAGAGCTGTAATGTGGTATAAGTATACATACTGACCACGTCAACAAAGTGGTAAAATAAAATCACATAAAACATCAATAAAAAAAACCGGTCAGTTGCGAGTCGAACTCGTGCGCTGACGGTTCCGTGCCTAAATTTCAACTTGCAATGTCCACCCGTTCCTGAGAACATCCGTGGTGACACACGGACAGACAAACAAACAAGAGATAACTTTGCAATGAAACGCAAACATAGCACTCACGGCTCCACTACGCCCTCGGGGGTTGTAACATCCCCCCCCCCCCCCCCCGAGTGCAATGACAAAACGTTTGTGTGCCACCTATTATAGGGTAGTGGAAGCTAGTCCGTTGACTAGGTTAGGGAATGCAATTCAAACTCGAGCTAGTGTTCGAGATACAATCTCGCTGGAAACCTATCTCGCTCGAGATGTCGCCCGTGTTGACTGCCTGACACCGAGCGTGTGACTTAGCGCACGCTTGTGTTTCTTGAGAAGCCATTTTCAAAATTAAAGTAATGGGTTTACCCATTGGCCCAAAATGTGAGGAATGTATGAGATATTTTTGTGCGGGACTCTTTTCGCTAAACTAAAATAGCATGATACCAATCTAGACCAGGGCTGAAGCCTTTTGAAATGGTAAAAATGTGAAAAAAATAACAATATGATGAACTCTATTGGAAAAGGAAGAGAATATAACAAAAATGAAAGGAAAAATAATGTAAGTGCGATCTGAGGTCGGGAAGTGGAAGGGGATGAGGTTTTAAAGGTACAAAACTGTTTATCTATTTTTTTTTAATGGGTTTCATCCGACTATTACTTTTTTTGATTTAAAAAAATTATCGACTCTGGTCTAACCTATACCAATATTATAAAGAGGTAAAATCTGTCCTGCATTTTAATGAAATTTCAAATTTACTTTTTTTTTATCTTAGGTGAATATCACAAAGCGACCCACTAAGAATTTATTTATTTATTTATAGATAATTAAAACGGAACAAGTCCAATTACATTAATTGTATATATTTAAATTACATTATTTTATTGTTTTGTGATTGTTGTATGGGTGCTATTGGTTGCCTGAAATAAATGCTTTTTATTTTTTTTTATAGACGGCATCGATGTCCTTTTGTAGGAGTACGCAATCCATCTCTGTTCTGATCTGCGCAGCTAGTTTTAGATCGTCGGCATATAGTAAACATTTAGCATATTCTATCTTACAAATTAGGTCATTGATCATGATCAGAAAAAGAGGCGGCCCTAACACGGATCCCTGACTCACGCCCGAGGGAGTGTAATAGGACTTTGACTCAAAACAGCCATGCCGGACGAACTTTTTGCGATCCCGCAGGTAGTCGGCAAAGAAGTTAAGAAGGCCAGATGAGAAGCTTTCCGAAAATCAAAATAAAGAGTGTCGACCTGCGTACCGGAGTCCAGGCAGCTGGATATGAAGTCAACATGAATCAGCAGGTTTGAGTTTACGGAGCGACCAGGTCGAAAACCATGTTGAGCATCAGAAAGATACTTATTGGTTTGTTTACAGATAACAGTGTGAAGTATACGCTCAAAGACCTTTGCAATGGTTGATAAAATTGCGATGGGTCTGTGTTCCTCGACAGATGTCTTGTCACTGGTTTTAGGGATGGGAGTAACACGTGAAGTCTTCCACAGCTCCGGATACACGCCTGGCCGGAGAGCTAGATTACACGCCTGGCCGGAGAGCTAGATTACACGCCTGGCCGGAGAGCTAGATTACACGCCTGGCCGGAGAGCTAGATTACACGCCTGGCCGGAGAGCTAGATTACACGCCTGGCCGGAGAGCTAGATTACACGCCTGGCCGGAGAGCTAGATTACACGCCTGGCCGGAGAGCTAGATTACACGCCTGGCCGGAGAGCTAGATTACACGCCTGGCCGGAGAGCTAGATTACACGCCTGACCGGAGAGCTAGATTACACGCCTGACCGGAGAGCTAGATTACAAACATGACATGAAGGGGCTGCTAATAGGCTGTTACATCCCTTAATGATGTATGTTAAGAAGCTAGAAATATCTTTTTAGATGGAAGAGAGGAATACATACACGTCAATAGAACATTACTTACTTAATTGTTAGAACAAGCGCTCCAACGAAAAGGTCGGATTTAAGGACAATCTTAGTTTTGCAAGATGGAGACATCTGACCGAAGTCAATGAAATGGAGACTAAATGTTACGTTAGGAGAAAGACGATGACTTGTACATTCGGTATCGAATGCCAAACCAAACAAAACGAAGCAAATGTAAGTTTTTAACTGCAAATACTAACATTTTAATGTTATATAAAACATATACAAAAGGCAACACAAATTATCATTTGCGGATTTAATTTTGTTAATACTGTGAGACCTCGATTTTTCTAACGCTGGTGTTCAATCTAACTTGATACCTCCACCATTCCGGAGAATAAGGGTCTTGACGGATTTATTGTAACATTATATTACACGATAAATGTATCGTAATTTGAATGTTAAAATCGATTAGAAAAACTACTAGTAGTAAGTTACAAAACATAATAGAAAGTAGCAGCCGCCCGCGCCGGCGGCCACGCTCCGCGCCCGCGGCCGCGCGTTCTCCACACAACTCACGGGGTTAGTGACTGAAGGCTTGTTGGGCTCCGTTCACTCACAAATCTATTTGTTTCCGTGGGTGTCACCGAGCTCACTAAGTATCTTTGTGGATACTATTATTAGCCATGTGGGAGCTCGAGCGAGGCTCAAGGCGCGTGTGCGGCTGTCGGAAATATCCGTCGTAATCGCTCTAAATGAGGATTAATTGTATAGTTAAAACGGATTACGAGATGAGAGAAGACTCTTTGGGTGTCACCCGGCACAGTGCCGCACCGCGCCGCACCTCACCGCATTGCGCCGAGCCGCTCTCGACCAGTTTATTGTGTAATATAATAATATTTCAACGATGACGCGCGCACAATGGTGGATCCTGTGCCTGTGTATGTGTGGCGCGGTGCCGCCGCGTCTGCGTCGCGCTAAACACTGGAGGTAATGAAGTGAAGCAGTGATTACCGGCTCGCCGCGCGTTTTATATTGCTTTCTGATTTCTATTGTCCAAGAGCGCCATGCGGGGGCGAGGGGGCGAGGGGGCGAGGGGCGGCTACATGTGCCATAAGGAATTGAAGAGTGCTTTAGCAGGTACGATTCAGGACCATCGCTTCATGCTACCCGAACTTAGACCACGTGTATGTTTGTATGGACAAACGGGGTAACCGTTTGCCCATACATAGTAAAAATGGAGCGCTGGCGGCTACTCCGGATTCGCATTTGTCAACCATTTTGATAACTGCGTAGACCTCACCGATACTCACTCAATCTAGCACTGTTGGACCTATCCATCATCACTAACAGGACTTTTATATCCAATAAACCTGATATAGTGGTGATGGATCGAACCAAGAGGTGCGCAATGATTGTTAATGTAACGGGTCTGCATGAGGGGAACCTCGTGGAAGCATAGAAAGATAAACAGATCAAGGATCTGGACTTGGCTCTCGAGAATGTCGAAATGTGGACTCAGCAATTATTGTACCGATAGTCGTGTCAATAGCCAAGAGCCTCGACCACCACCTGAGGAGGCTGTCGTTAGGGAGCTGGATCAAGGGCTTGATTCAGAAGGCAGTTCTTCTGGACATGGCTCGCATTGTTAGGTGATTCCGCTCTCTGGAGCATTGACCTCCGGTAGCTTGGACCCTGTTGTTATATTTTTCTTTCATATATACATATTTCAAAATATAATTAGTGAGTAAGTTAAATTAATAAAGGAAATAATAATAAACCATTTCCTTTTTTTTTTGAAATTACAACATAGGCACACAAAAAAAAACACAAAATCACCATTACATTCTCTAAAGTAGAATTGTGCTCAAAAGTCATGATTTAATGAAATAGTCATTATTTCATGAAATCATTTGACATTTGAGCACAATTGTAGGTACTTACAATCGCACAATTTGAAAGTCAAAAGTCGTATAATTATTTTTAATATAAATACTTCGTGAAATACAACTTAATGGCGGTCGCGAATAACTCTTTTAACTCTGCAAATAGTAATAAAAACGAAGAAAATTTGCTATGGGTGCTACGGGTGCTACGGATGCTACGGATGCTATGGGTGCTACGGGTGCTACGGATGCTACGGATGCTATTAGTGCTACGGTTGCTACGGGTGCTATGGGTGCTACGGGTGCTACGGATGCTGTGGGTGCTACGGGTGCTACGGCTGCTATGGGTGCTACGGGTGCTATGTGTGCTACGGGTGCTACGGATGCTATGGGTGCTACGGGTGCTACGGCTGCTATGGGTGCTACGGGTGCTATGGGTGCTACGGTTGCTACGGGTGCTATGGGTGCTACGGGTGCTATGTGTGCTACGGGTGCTACGGATGCTATGGGTGCTACGGGTGCTACGGATGCTGTGGGTGCTACGGGTGCTACGGCTGCTATGGGTGCTACGGGTGCTATGTGTGCTACGGGTGCTACGGATGCTATGGGTGCTACGGGTGCTACGGTTGCTATGGGTGCTATGGGTGCTACGGGTGCTATGGGTGAAACAGATGCTATGGGTGCTACGGTTGCTATGGGTGCTACGAGTGCTATGGGTGCTACGGGTGCTACGGATGCTATGGTTGCTACGGGTGATATGGGTGAAACAGATGCTATGGGTGCTACGGGTGCTACGGATGCTATGGTTGCTACGGGTGATATGGGTGAAACAGATGCTATGGGTGCTACGGATGCTATGGGTGCTACGGGTGCTACGGATGCTGTGGGTGCTACGGGTGCTACGGCTGCTATGGGTGCTACGGGTGCTATGTGTGCTACGGGTGCTACGGATGCTATGGGTGCTACGGGTGCTACGGTTGCTATGGGTGCTATGGGTGCTACGGGTGCTATGGGTGAAACAGATGCTATGGGTGCTACGGTTGCTATGGGTGCTACGAGTGCTATGGGTGCTACGGGTGCTACGGATGCTATGGTTGCTACGGGTGATATGGGTGAAACAGATGCTATGGGTGCTACGGGTGCTACGGATGCTATGGTTGCTACGGGTGATATGGGTGAAACAGATGCTATGGGTGCTACGGGTGCTACGGATGCTACGGGTGCTATGGGTGCTACGGGTGCTACGGGTGCTACGGTTGCTACGGGTGCTATGGGTGCTATGGGTGCTACGGGTGCTACGGGTGCTATGGGTGCTACGGGTGCTATGGGTGCTACGGGTGCTATGGGTGCTATGGGTGCTATGGGTGCTATGGGTGCTATGGGTGCTACGGGTGCTATGGGTGCTACGGGTGCTACGGGTGCTATGGGTGCTACGGGTGCTATGGGTGCTACGGGTGCTATGGGTGCTATGGGTGCTATGGGTGCTATGGGTGCTATGGGTGCTACGGGTGCTACGGATGCTTTGAGTGCTATGGGTGCTATGGGTGCTACGAGTGCTACGGATGCTATGGGTGAAACAGATGCTACGAGTGCTACGGATGCTATGGGTGCTATGGGTGCTATGGGTGCTACGGGTGCTATGGGTGCTACGGGTGCTACGGGTGCTACGGGTGCTAAGGGTGCTACGGATGCTATGGGTGCTCATGTTTCGTTAAACATTATTTTTTAAATGCAAACATTTAAAGTCTCATACAAAACTAGACCAATAGGCCATGCAAATATTTGTTTCCAGCGGGAATCGAACCCACAATACGCGGCGCAGCAGCCAAAAGCCACTGCGCCAACCGTGCCGTATAATTTCGTACCTGTTATGGTAAGGCTTCCAATTGATGCTGTGGAACGCTCCGAAGTAATGGAGATGCGAACGTTATCAGAGGTGGGTAGATTCGTTTGTACTCTGTTATTTTATCATTTGTCGTCTCCACAGAATAAACGCGAGTTCTCGATCGCTTGTGAACTGTTCTGTTGCCATTCAATGTAACAACTAACTACTTTATTTCGTTGCAGTTCTTTGGATCATAACTTCATATTTTATAATTAAGTAGTATGTTGGCTGTTTCTATGTTTACTACGGCGGTCGCTAGTAATATCTCCGAAGTATCATCATCCTTTGATACATGAGAAGAACTTGTTTGTTTTTCTGTTTTGTTTTTAATACATGCATCATGTAGCAATGTATTATGTTGACCAGCGCACTTGCGACATCGGTGAGTTGACGTACATGCTTTTCCGTTGTGGCTGAACAGGCAATTTACGCAAATGTTCATTTTTGTTACTGTGCTAAGTTTTAATTGATTCGGCATTTCTAAAAACCTTGCACAACTGTACAGCCCATGTTCGTCGTCGCAAAGAGGGCAACGATATGTTGACGCATGAAAAGATTTCGTAATTCTCTTGTTGCTAGTTGCTTGATTACTGCTGTATTGTTTTTTAACTTGATTTTGATGAGAACTCGATGTTGTATTCGGTTTTTGAATGTTTTCTTGTTTGCGACGTGATGTTTCCAACGATGTGAACTTCGCTTCTAGGAAGTCTAACAAATCTTTCAGAATTGGTAGGTTTCGGCAATTCTTCAGAGAGTCATTGTACTCAGAATGTGTGTCTGCGTCTAATTTCTGAGTTAAAATATGTACAAGAATTGGATCCCAAGTGTCAATATTCACTCCTAAATTCCTTATCGCATGTAAGCATTCTATGCTGACGTCGTGGATTTTCTTTATTTGGGCCATTGATTGCTGTTGCATGTTTGGCAGATTGAAAAGCCTGTTGATGTACGATGTGAAGATAAGTTTTTCATTATTATATCGGTGATTGAGGATATCCCAACACACGAGGTAATTGTCCGAACTTATCTGCAGGTGTTGAATCAAGCGTTCTGCTTCTCCTTGCACTTTACTCTTCAGAAACTGCATCTTCTGAGCAGGTGAAAGGGAATTGTTGTTGTGTATTGCTTCTGTGAAAAGATTTTTAAATGGGATCCACTGGTTGTAGTTACCGTGGAAAACTGGTATCTCTAACTTCGGTGTTGTTTTCTCACGATGAGCGCCGGACCACATTTTTGTATTCAAAGCCTTTTTCAGTTCATGAAACTGGTTTTCATACCTTGTGTAGCGTTCTTCGTACATTACCATCTTCTCTCCGTTGGTTTCACACTCTATCTCCCAGTGGAGGTTGTCAATTGCTGACCAGCGCGTCTGTAGTGTTTGCAGAGCGTCTTGAAATTCCCATTTCTCGGATAGAAACTCCACGTGTATGTTTGCAACTGCTCTCATGAAGGCTTTGAAATTTGCTGTTTGTTTGCGCATCATGTCGTCCAGCTTGCTGTTGGACCCCGTATCCTTTTTCACACAGTTTTGTTGTTCTTGCTGAGGAGGAGGTGATGGTTCTCTATCTTGAATGACATGCCTAGCTTGTTCGTCCACCTCACCCTTCAAGGTTTCTTGTTCCTGTTTTGTTTGGTGGGAGGTACCTTCTCCTATTTGTTGATTTGCACCTCCCAATGTTTTTGTTTGTACTGCTTGCTCCCTTGGTGAACGAGCGAGAGTCGTGAATTGTTGGTGTTGTTGAAGAATAAGATCCTTTACTTCTTTGTAGCACTGCAGCGTTACACTATAGCAGTCATTCGCAAAGTAGGGATGACTTACACTTTTTTCCGTAGACAGTCGGTCATGATTGAATTGGAAATCTGACCACAAGTTTTCCAACATTGCCATACGGCGTTTGAAATAGTCGGGGTTTTTTCTGTCCCAACCATCTTTCTTGATATTTATCCCGATCTTCTTTATGCTGTCGTAGAGTTCGTTCTGATTCTGGTATAAATCAGCTGACGACATGTTGTTGATGTTTTCTTGTTGACTTCAAGATGAACTCTTCTGTTGCGAGCGTAGACTTTCGTTCCACACTCCTGGTTTCCTTGTGTTGTGCAACTTTCTCTACGATATGCGCCTTCTCAATTGGTTACTGGGGCGACTCGCTTGTGAGAGACCAGTCCAACCGATTCGCGATCGTAAAAGATGTAAATCACACAACACTTAGTTGCTCGAAGGACCAAATGTTGGGGCGTAACTCCCAACAGTGAATATGTTATGTTGATGTAGATGCTTTATTGAATGTTGAATGAGTAGACAACCGATTGGTATAAAGGTTTAATTGCTACTAATTTATAATTAGTTTACATCATTATTTATTGTATTAGAAATGCACACTTATACAATATTGATGATAATGCATTAGTGAGTGTAACGTACCAATTACACCTAAGGTCAATGTACAGCGTAGCTCGTACAGACACTATATAAGCGTTCAAATTATCCGACACGTAGCGTAGCAGGAAACTAATTTCCAGTCGGTTCAACGCCTGGATATTTATGAACAATGTTTGACAATCCGTGTAAGTACTTAGCTTGTGCATCCACCAGTCGGGCAAGGTGCGGCGAGCTGCCCAGTACACGTTAGCAGATAACACAGACAAGCTAGCCGAGCGGAACTGCCTTCTAACGGAGATTAACGTCGGAAAAATGCAGAAAAGAACCGTAACACTCATCACCCCCCCCCCCCCGCGCTTCCCATCCCCGTCCCCCTTGTTCCCCACCGCGGACTTTCGGAATTTCTTAATTAAACCCGTAGCCAGCGTCAAGGCGGCGCGACAGCGGACGGCTGGTGTCGGAGCTCGTCCCGACGCGACGTACTTATTTACATACAAACATTATTAATAATAATCATCTCTCCATCACTGTAGCCTGGAGACGTCCACTACTGCACGCGCCTTCCCCTGGCTCCATCCAGGGCTCGCTTAACAAAGTTGAGTAGGTTTGAAGTAGACCTACCCAAATGTGGAAAAAGGAAATATGAAAATAATAAGCTATAAATAATTCCATCGAAATTAATACTCAAATTCCGCCTGAGCGCTGGAAGGTGGGCGGCACCAGGACGAGACAACTTTTTAATGAATTTGTTAATGAACGACTTTAAGTTGGCCGTCGGCGCGGCTCGCGGCGGTGCGCGACTGCTCGCAGTCCCAACCTATACGTAGAGACGTGATCTGTTCTCTCGGGACTCATCTTTGAGATAACACGCGACTAAACTGTGCTTAGCTTCAGCAGGAGGATCTATGCTTACTCACAATTGCCAGATAATTATGTTATGTATAGGGCTGTGAGCACGCGAGGCCCGGTCGACGCGCTGCAGTCTCATCTACATACACAATCACATATAAACTAGTGTCTGTATATTTGCCGGTTGTTTCAGAAACAAGTAAACTACTAGCAAGTAAAAGTAAAAGGAAAAACATTAGCGTGACCCTCGAAACTTTTAACGGAAAAGTTCCAAATGTCGGGACCTCACTCTCGCGCAAGCTCGATTGATTGTAAGGAGATCACAGCTCCGCGCAGCGCGGCCCCCAGCTGCCGGCCCGCGCGTGCCCGCGCGTGCCCGCGCGTGCCCCTCGTGCCCCTCGTGTCCCTCGGGCCTCAGCGCGCGCAGCTCGTGCTCGCACTACTAGAGATCCAGCTGCTGAGGCGTCGCACCGCTAACTATCGACTGAGTGCAAGCATTCACTTCAGTTGAAAGAGTTTCCAGTAATGTGCGGGCACAACTATAACATCATATTGAGATTGTTATTGTTGCAATGTGAGACAGCCAGAGGGCGTCGGCTCGCCTCTACCACGAGAGAAGGTAGGTTCCGAAGTGGTGCAGCAGTGCGGCCCTCGCCCGGCAGCCCGCCAAAATAAATAAATAATATGGCAATATGCCAAAATAAATAAATAAAAACTATATACCAAAATTGATAATTAACTCAAGCTAAGCCTGCTAAACTGAATAAATGAAAAGCCTCCAAGGCAGTCCAAGGGCGTGCCCGCTGACATGTGCATTTGTGCAATGCTGGATTATAATAGGTCTTTACCTATGAAATTGCCGTTTTGTATGAAAAAATTTAAATTAATTTTTTTCATGTATTTTTTATTTGTATTAATCGAAGTAATCACCCATGCAATCAATGCATCTTTGCCAACGCAGTGGCAGTTTATTGATGCCCTTCTTAAAGAAATCAGCTGGACGGGAGGCAACAAATTCTTCAAAGGCATTTTGTACTGCCTCTCGGGTATTGAATTTTTTTCCCGCCAAGAAGTTATCCAAATTCTGGAAAAAGTAGTAGTCTGTAGGCGCAAGGTCTGGTGAGTAGGGCGGATGACGGAGAGCTTCCAACCCCAGTTCTTGCAACTTGGAGACCGTCTGCTGTGCAGTATGAGGTCGCGCGTTGTCGTGCAGGAGCAGCGGAGACGAGCGATTGACCAATGCTGGTTGGAGATGTGCCAGCTTCTCCATCATTGTGTTCAATTCTTCACAGTACACATCTGCAGTAATGCTCACCCCGTTTGGTAAGAAGCTGTGTTGAATCACACCGGCGCTAGACCACCAAACAGTGACCATCACTTTTCTTGGGGTAAGTTTTCGTTTAGGGCATTGTTTAGGTGCTGAACCAGGATCCAACCAACTTGCTGAGCGCTTGCGGTTATCAAACAGAATCCATTTTTCATCGCAGGTAACAATGCGGTTCAAAATTCCTTCATTTGTGTGTCTGTTGAGCAGTGCAAGGCACGTCTCGACGCGTACTTCGCGCTGGCGATCATTGAGTTCGTGGGGCACCCATTTGTCAAGCTTTTTTACCTTGCCAATTTGACGCAAATGGACCAATATTGTTTTGACGCTAACGTCGAAAGCTGCTGCTAATTCAGCCGTAGATTGTGTATCATCAGCTTCCACAATCGCCTTTAATTCGTCATTGTCGACCAAAGTCTTCGGACGACCGCGAGGTTCATTTTTCAGGTCGTAATTTCCAGAACGGAAGCGAGCAAACCAATAACAGGTAGTGCGTTGGTTTGTAGTGTTAGCTCCGTTTTTTTAAAATTAATTTGAAATTAGAATTCTTAGCCAAACAAAAAATATTTTGATTTGAAATGGCCAGTACTGCAGAACGGCAATTTCATAGGTAAAGACCTAATATATATATATGGGCAGTGACTAAAGTCTAATCATAATACGACTAATCATAAATTATTTATTTATTTATTTCACATCACATGTTTCCTTTGTATTAGTGATAAACTAGGACCAACGAAGTACACCACCCGCACCCGCACCTGCAACTGGCATCCACACCCACACCCACACCCACACCCATACCCGTACCCACACACGCACCCACACCCACACCCGCACCCACACACGCACCCGCACCCGCACCCGCACCCACACACGCACCCACATCCACACCCGCACCCACACACGCACCCACACCCACACCCACACCCACACACGCACCCACACCCACACCCGCACCCACACACACACCCACACCCACACACGCACCCACACCCGCACCCGCACCCACACCCACACCCGCACCAACACCCGCACCCACACCCGCACCCGCACCCACACACACACCCACACCCACACCCGCACCCACACACGCACCCACACCCGCACCCGCACCCACACCCGCACCCGCACCCACACCCGCACCCGCACCCACACACGCACCCACACCCACACCTGCACCCACACACGCACCCACACCCACACCCGCACCCACACACGCACCCACACCCACACCCGCACCCACACCCACACCCACACCCGCACCCACACACGCACCCACACACGCACCCACACCCACACCCACACTCGCACCACTCGTACCGCCATTTAAATACATTAATTTTATTATAAAGCGGATCCCTAAGCTCCGCTTCAAACATTTCGCTCCATTACATACTCGTACAAAGGAGGCTCACACATGTGTGGAGACAACTCGTAGGAACCATCGTCGGAGGAAGTCGCCGTCAAATGAAAAAAGTTGTTGTTGTAATATCGGTACAGTCGGCAGCACGTCGGCGTCGGTGTGACCACTGTGACCTTGGGTTGGCCAAGGGTAGTGCGGAATTACAAAACTGTGAGAGGCCAGCTTATACTGGTGTTGTTACAACAGCCATGCGGATGCGGCCCACTGTACTGTACAACGTACAAGTTTGCGTCTTGGCGCTATTAAATGCGCTTCGTTCGTCTTCTGAACTGTTTCCATTTCGGTCGCGTGTTTGCAAACAAATTGCTTATTATAAACTTTAATTTGTTTGGTATTGTCGCTCGCGTCGCGCCGAAGTGGCCGCACACACGCATCGCACGCATCGCACGTGTGGCGTGTCGCAATACACCCCCCCCCCCCCCCCCACACATACACACTCCACCTCAAAACTTCTCCTCAGTTCCCACGTTGGGCCGAATGAATCCGCATCCGCATGAGGGACTCATGATTACAGTAAAAGCAAACCATTCCAGTTTTGCTCAGTAAGTAGTACTTAGAAGCTCATTTGCAAGCCCGTACTTTCATTAGTGAGAAAGGGAATATTTTTCATTGATGTTACCGATGTCTGCCTAAAACAAAGGGGCGTTGGGCGCAGCCTCTGATGTGTCTACGGGACGCAGAACATGTTAGTCTAGTAGTAGTCAAGGCCTTTGTAATTAGAGGGGTGCGGTCGGAACTAGCATTGTTCTGAGCCGCAGCACACACATACGAGACCTTCTTCTGGCGCGCCGGCTCCGAGTGAACGGCTGACCGGCGGCGTTCTGACTCACGGGATGACTGCTGTGAGACTGTTCGCTGAGTACAGTGAGTGTCAGTGCAGGGGGGTGCGGTCGGTGCGGTCGGTGCGGTCGGTGCGGTCGGTGCGATCAGTGCGGTCAGCGCGGTCAGCGCGGTCAAAGCCGGCAGGGCGGCTGTGGCTCTAGACTGTCTGTGTAGTATAGTTTTTAATTATTTCTTTTCGCATTCTATTCGCATTTTGAATTCGGGAGAAGCTGAGCGAATTGCTGAGATCCAATCATAGCAACATAAATGTGTAGAGCGTTAGCACGCTCTACACATTTATGTTGTAATCATTTTATTTTTTTAATATTTATTTCCTCTATCTTACATCTATCATTACCCAATGCGATAAATGCGCCCATATACAATAATCCTTAATTAATTGAACCTATGGCTTATTTAAAAAATTGCTTTTCTTGCAGTTGAAGCGCTGCAAGTACGCAGCTCCGTACGAGCGCCGCTCGCCGCTTGCGCGGCTCCATGCGATGTCCTCGACACGGCCCACGCCGAGCCACCTGACACCGAGCTGAGGCGCACGAGTGACGCGTGGCTCGCTGCGCACAAAGGACACACAGCACAGGATGTACCGCACCTACGCTGGCGCACTCATGCTCAGGTAGGACTCATCCTAATCATCATCAATCTCATCGTAAATTGTGGGTTTAAAAATCAATGTCAATGCTCACATTGACATTGATTTTTAAACCCACAATTTAAAGCAATTACAGTTGAGAACTGGGTAAGCGCCTGCTGGTAGTGTAGTAAGCGCCTGCTGGTAGTGTAGTAAGCGCCTGCTGGTAGTGTAGTAAGCACCTGCTGGTAGTGTAGTAAGTAGTAACTTGAAATGATGTGTTAGAAAATCTTTATTAAGGTTCCGTTCTAAAATGGTAAAAAGTGTTTCTGCCTGTCTGCTCCGTTGTATAAGCATGTACTACAAGTTTTTGCAATTTCATAAAAAAAATCCGGAACCCAAGCGAAAAATCTGAAATAAATGTTATGTTTATCATACCAAGGGATCTATCGGTGTGGGAATCTAACTCGCACTTTGCCAGTATGGTTTTAAGCTCAATAATTCGCAACCCATCACCCCTGTAAACGTACACAAGCTAGTTTGATGTAACCCATAGGTACATGGCATACCGAGGTATATGCAGCTAAATGGTATGGAGCTATCCAAAATCACGGTCGCTGACGTGGCGCCACTTCTTGTTCTCCCGCTTGCTACCGCGGCCGACAGAGCGTGCGCGCGCGCCGGCGAGCGGCGGCGGAGGGGGCGGAGGGGGCGCGGGCCGGCCCGCGCGCGCGGCCGCCGCCCGCGCCATGCGCGCGCGCACCATCACTTCGCGCAGCGGCTCGTCCAGCTCGTCTGGCTGGGTTCGCTTGGCTCCGGAGCGCGGCACAGCTTTCATGCGGCTGTGGTGCTCGTCCAGAGTTTCTCTCTTGTTTTGCCACATTTGTACCATAATGACTTTATTTATGACTTCCGTGGCCATCCGTTGTACCTGTACGAAGGTTTCGATGTTCTGTCCAAAAACATTAAAAGAGTACAAAAAAGCTGCAACAAAGAACTTAGTTTCACAAGGCATTTAGGAATAGTGATGTCCAGCGCGTGTTACCTCGTTATGATTGATATAGTCGTATGAGATGTTTCTGTCGGCCGCTTGGTACAATACAACCATTTCTTTAAAAAAGTGTCGTAACTCATACACGATGTCTCCCAGCTGGTACTGCAACGACTTGTAGTACTGGTCGCGGTAGCGCTGCACAGCCTTGATCTTCATCTCGGCGTCCATGACCAACTCCCACGACATCATGCGCAGCTTCCCTTGTTGTCTCCTGTGTACCGGAGAGAGATAGATAGAGTTGACCACCGGGTTGCACGGATCCCACAGAACTGTAAATACATAATGCACTCGGACATTACGAGCTAACTCAATGAACATCCCGCGTGTCACCTTCATTTTCTATGTCAATCTTCATTTGTTACTCAACATTTCTTCATTTTATGAATGTATGTACTATTCAATCATTTCACTTGCTTGTTTTGGTGATTTTTTTTTAATTATAAATACTTAGCCTGAGTTTCTATTATTTTTGCAATTCTTTCGAATACAGTTTAATTTAGTCAATACATATTAATTTAGTCACCGTTTAATTAACAAAATGTAGTACTCACTGGTAGCAAAAATAAGGAACGCTAGGAACAGCGGGGCTGTCATCATTGTGCCCCGGCCACGGGACGTGCGCGTCACGAGTGGCCCGGCCACGGGACGTGCGCGTCACGAGTGCAGTGAGCCCTCGGGAGAACGATCTCTGCAGGTGACCGCGAGCACACAGGAACTATGCACTTACTTGTAGTTAGAGATTGTGCGATGAATACTTATCAAATAATTACTGTTACAAAACTCATAGCTTGTAATTGCTCGTAATAATAAACATATTGTTAATGAGCTCGTGAAGCTTTCCATCTAAGGTTTGTTACACACTTCTAGCTCGTTTCAATTTAAGGTTAAATTATCTGGTAGATAATTCCCTACTTATTATTTTTATCTTATCTGGTAGAACGTACACTGCGCGCTAAGTGGCTTTGGCGCTAGTTGCGAAGCAAAAACAAGCAAATGTGACGTGCACTCGCGGAGTGAGCGCACGAGGCGTGCACCAGAACTACGCTGTAACAAACGTGGGGTGCACTCGCGGAGTGAGCGCACGAGGTGTGCACCAGAACTACGCTGTAACAAATGTGGGTGCACTCGCGGAGTGAGCGCACGAGGCGTGCACCAGAACTACGCTGTAACAAACGTGGGGTGCACTCGCGGAGTGAGCGCACGAGGTGTGCACCAGAACTACGCTGTAACAAATGTGGGTGCACTCGCGGAGTGAGCGCACGAGGCGTGCACCAGAACTACGCTGTAACAAACGTGGGGTGCACTCGCGGAGTGAGCGCACGAGGTGTGCACCAGAACTACGCTGTAACAAACGTGGGGTGCACTCGCGGAGTGAGCGCACGAGGTGTGCACCAGAACTACGCTGTAACAAATGTGGGTGCACTCGCGGAGTGAGCGCACGAGGCGTGCACCAGAACTACGCTGTAACAAACGTGGGGTGCACGCCACGTGTGCTTCGTCGTGTTAGCCGATTCAATACAATGTGTTGCGCTCGGTACACTGACGAGTGGTGCGCACTCCCGATAGCGTTGTTCGTGGTAATTGGTTGCCACCCGCAAGCCGCCACGCATTGTGCTCCGCCCGCACTTGACCGACTTTCATCATAATTAATAAACACTATTAATTATGAACTCTCGGTATCTTTTAATTACCATTACCTTATACCATTGACTTATAATTACCATTTTTATGATTTCCAAATATGGTTTTTGGTTTTAAGCCATACTTTACCTTCGAAGGTTTTTTCCCGCATAGTGTTAATCCTTAATCAGATAAATATGTTAGTATCCTTTGGTATTAAATGTAGATTACAATTGTCTGTTACACTATGTCACTAATGAAGACTTTAGCAGGTATTGTAGTTGCGGACTAAGTATGATGTTCGACGATAAATAATAAAAAAATGGAAAATCCAAAAGTGCACGCCTCGCCGCCATTTTTCACTTCTTCATATTTTTTTTAGTTTTTTATTCATTGAAATAAAACGACAATGGATTACCCAGAGATTTTCAATAGCAAACAGCGCGCTGCGATTATGAAGCTTTAAAAAAAATACTTCGATACATTAGTTTTTACGGTCGTGAGAGTGCCAGATTCATACGGACAGACAACCGGACGTCCTCGAACATTTTTGTAATTTATTTATTTTTCTACTTTAAACCAAATAATCGTTTTTTAAAAATATCAAATATGTTCAAACGAATGTTTTTCTTGATTTATGTATGATAATATTATCCATTGTGAGAAAAATACAGTCATTTTTAGTTTCCTTGACTTTCGTATAGCGGGAGTAGAGCATCACCTCAACGCTTCGCTTATGAGGCGTGCAATAGATACTAATCACTGTTTCAATTATGTTACGTGCACATGCCTCTACCCTGCATCAACCCTTGCGACTGCCCGCGTATGCGAGCGGCTGACGTCACCGTCCCGCGTCCCTACGGTATCAAAGATCAACAATTGCGCGCAACCGAAAATATAACTCGCCTCCGTAACTTAACGGACGCGGACGCTCGGTAACTAATTAACAATAAAAAAATAGTCAAAATATGTCTTTCTAAGCGCACTAACCTATATCCTTTTCTAAATTACATCAGTGCGAAGCCGGGCGGGTCGCTAGTGTATAATATTGAGGGTGAAAAGAGTCCGATGCCGGGATGACACAGACGCACACAAAAGAAATTCTCGGAATCACAGCGCGCTACAAAGTCTTCGCATATTGAAGTGAACAGTACATTTTCATTGTCGCGCCGAGTTCCAACTCATGACGAGCTCGAGACGCGGCCAGACGACGCGTGCTGCAGCTCCTGTTTGCGTAACAATTTGTAAGGCTATCTGTTAGCACACACTGGTCATGTAATACTGAATAAATTCTAGTCAAGAAAAAGTGGAAAAATACCAATAATAATCCCTGTCAACATTTGGCGCTCTGCAATAATTTAGCTTTAAAGGGAAATATGTTTACATTTGGATTAATATTTAAACAAAAAAGTATCAATCCTTATCAAAATAAATTAAAAATTTATTACAACAAGGACGTTATGGAAATAAGATTTGTTTTGATCCCTTTACAGTAAGTCAATTGGCTATACAGTTTCGGAGATAATTTAAAATTATTAAAGAGCATAATTACTTTCGTTCGCGCATATAACATGGATTGCGAACGTGTTAGCTTAGTTGGAGTTATGCAAGAACATCATTTTCGCGGATTGATGACGCTCTCGATACATCATTCCCCTTTTGCCGAGGCGATGAAAAGTTCTCAATATCGTTGCGGTTCTATTATATTAATTTGTATTTTTACGGTTAAGAGTTATAATATATAACATATAGTTATAGTCTATCAGTCTTTTAATTTCAAAAGTGAGGAGCTCGTGCGTCAATGCGTGGTAACAGCCGCACGGATCAATTAAAGGTTCAGCTACGCGTAGCGAGATCAACCTGTGGATGGGTGACTGTTCGTTATATATCGAGTCTCCTCCGTGCCTCGGAAAACACTTTAAGCCGTTGGTCCCGGCTGTCATTTGTAGATCTTTGACGTAGTTACGGGTAGTCAGAAGCCCGAAAGTCTGACAACAAGTCTTACAAAGGGGTATCGTTTTGCCCAGTAACTGGGTTGTGGAGGTCAGATAAGCAATCGCTCCATGTAAAATACTGGTATTCAGCTGCAACCGGTTAGACTGGAAAAGGATTGGGAAATGACTAGGCAGATGAGTCAATTTAATTCGTTGTTAAAACTTTGTTCTCCTCTTCTTCGTAAATTCGTAATTCTGTATGTATTGTTGTTTATAAATAATCTCAAGTATACTGAAATTGCAAAAAAACGGGTTCTTTAAAGTAATTTAAAATAAGAAAAATAAAACAAAATATCAAATGCTCTGTTGTGTTTTGTAAAAAGTTAAAATGGTTGGATGTCGTTCTATACTATAACACTATATGGATTCTTTGGTCCGAAATAAAAGTATTATTATCTCCTTTATTCAAAATATTTCTTATAAATTATATTTTTAAATATTTCAATATTAATACAAAAAAAAAACATTTAAAAATATAAAAAATAGTGGCCCACCGGTATCGGGAACAGGGTCCAAGCTACCGGCGGTCAGGGCTCCAGAGAGAGGAATCGCCTAACTATACGCGCCGTGTCCAGAAGAACTGCTTTCTGAATCAAGCCCTTGATCCAGCTGCCTAACGCGAGCCTCCTTAGATGTTGGTCAAGGCTCTTAGCTATTAAGCCATTGGCTGACACGACTATCGGTACAACGATTGCTGAGTCCACATCCCACATGTCGACAACCTCGCGAGCCAAGTCAAGATACTTGATTTGTTTATCTTTCTCGGCTTTCACGAGGTTCCCGTCATGCGGGACCGTTACATCAATAATCGTTGCGCGCCTCTCGATTCGATCCATCACCACTATATCAGGCTTTCTATACTATAACACTATATGGATTCTTTGGTCCGAAATACAAGTATTATTATTATTTCCTTTATTTTTTCTTTATACATACAAATTATATTTTTAAATATTTCAGTATAAAAAAATAAAAAACATTTAAAAATATAAAAAATAGTACCCCACCGGCATCGGGAACAGGGTCCAAGCTACCGGTGGTCAGGGCTCTTGAGAGAGGAACCTCCTTACAATGCGCGCCGTGTCCAAGAGTACTGCTTTCTGGATCAAACCCTTGATCCAACTGCCCAACGAGAGCCTCTTTAGGTGTTGATCGAGGCTCTTGGCTATTATGCCATTGGCCGTCACGACTATCGGCACAATGACTGCTGTATTCACATCCCACATGTCGACAACCTCGCGGGCCAGATCAAGATACTTCATCTGTTTTTCTTTCTCAGCCTTCACGAGTCATGTGGAACCGTAATATCAATAAATAATCATTGTGCGACGTTCTGATCGATCTATCACCGCTATGTCAGGCTTATTGGCAACAATAGTCCTGTCAGTGATGATAGATCGATCCCAATATAATGTGATGCTGCCATTTTCAAGAACTGGGTCGGGCACATACTTATAGTACGGTACTTCTAAGTCCACAAGGTTATACTTCAGAGCAAGTTGCTGATGGATTATCCTGGCAACAAGGTTGTGTCTATGCAAATAGTCTCCGTTAGCTAGACGAGAACAACCAGAAATAATGTGACGGATTGATTCTCCGGGTCGGTGGCATGCCCGACAGATGTCAACCGTTCCGTCCTTCACAATGTATTTCCGGTAGTTATTCGTCATGATAACTTCATCCATAATCGCACAGACAAAACCTTCGGTTTCTCCGAAGAGGTCACCGAAGCGCAGCCAGGATATGGACGCTACCAAGTCTACATCAGGTCCATGTAGGACCCTATAAAAGCGCCCATGAAGCTCTTTACTCTTCCATATTTCCATGCGGTCAGCAGTATCTAATACTATAGGTTTGCGCCAGTTCTTGTTAGCTAAGGAGAGCGGAGTGAAGGTCTTATCCACTGCAACTACATCTCGATGCATCCCCACGTCGGCTTTCAGGAAGTATTCCCTGAGACTGCAAATCTCGCGGTTGTGCAGAGTCTTAGCGTTTAAGAAGCCTCGACCTCCGTACTTCCGCGGGATGTACAGTCTCATCACCGATGACCGTGGGTGATGCATACGATTTGCAGTTAACAATGTGCGGACCCTCCTATCCAGGGCATCAAGTTCCGTCTGAGTCCATTTGAGTATGCCGAAAGAGTACATCAATACTGGCATGACCCAACCGTAGTAGGTTTTCTGGAAATTTGAATGTGAGCTTAATCATTTATTCGTTGCGCTTCCGTATTATGGTTTTCAGGTTGAGTGACTTCTTCCCAGTCTGTGTGATGCAAAAAACCCTCCAATTATACCGCTTATACAGATTGTAATGTATGGAAGTCATTTTCTTAAAAACGGTTCAAATAGAAAGAATCTCATCTTCCAAATCAAATTGACTCATTTTAAGCGCAATGTGTCATCGTATACACAATTATATTCTAATAGGGTAGATATAATTCGACTCGGCGCACAATGCAATAGTGCATATTCTAATAGAGTAATTGTTTCAGACAGTTATTGATATAATTTATTCCTTTCACAGCATTCAAATAAAAACATCGAGGAAAATGTATAGCATGTTGCATCCAAGGATCGTCGTAAATCTCCCAATCTTCTATAACACCTCCACATGAGAAACATGCTGCCTTATCATTTACACCGTTTCCAAAATAAAAAAATCCGGCTTCAGCCATTTCCATCACCAACCTTCTCCTTGAATTAGCCGTTGCCCAATAATGTCTAAACGAAATTTCACGCATTTTATACGTATTATAGATGTCATAACGAGGGCTACATTTATTTTGAGACATGGTCTGTTCACTCACTATATAGTTCTTCATACAGATACAGATAAAAATGAAATGATATCGTACTGCTGTAGCCAGCAACTTATGAAGATTATCATTTGATTGGTGGGGGATAGAAGATTTGAAAATTAAACAAGAAAATAATTATTTTAAAAAATTATTATTAATACACCATTTATTTAAGCACAATACATTTTTTAAAGCACATACAGAGTCATGATAAATACAGTTATATAAATCTTGAGAATATTTATATTGATCGTATAAACTTATCAAACTAGGACAACCTTCATCTTCTAAATTGAATATACTAAAATTACTATTTTCTAAAATATGCTTTAACCATAACACTTGTTCTGAACCTTTGACATAAATATATTTATCTCTTAACAAATCTATAACCAAATTCTGATAATTAGAATAGGGTACAAATCCTTCATGCCAGTGTATCTTTCTGTTACTTTCAATCCAACTAACTTGTTTTTTTTCTTGTTTGGTTAAGTTTTTAAATGGAAAGGGTGGCTTAATTAAAAATACTTGTAATTTTTTATTATACATTATAGCGATTTCTTTTATTATAAATTCATTTGTTTCGGTTTTAAAGCCTTGAATATCAACAATAGCATTCATGATAATCTGCGCACTATGTTGCTGAGAGGTTTGTATTCCACAAGTCGATCATTTATAATCAAACAATATGCAGTTGTCTTATCTGGTATTTGTGTTGAACATTCAAATTCCAATCGTACATCCACTGGACCAGTTTTTAAACTATCGTTTTGCCTCGAGCAGTCTAAAATAAAGACTGGGGCTTTTTCTTTGAAGTCTTGTAGATCAAGCAATGGGTCTACCGGAGAGTTGTAATACGACTGACGAAATTTCACATACATTTCATATAATATACTATATTTGTTCTCACAAAACTTTAAAGATAAAGGCTCATAAGGATAATATTGCGAATTTAAAAAGAGCGTCACGTTTGTCACCTCACAATGATCAAACACTGAACTGTCTTTAGTTCTATTATTTTTTCTATTAGTCTGCAAGCAAAAAATTACATACCGAGGCTTTTCTAATTGAGAAGCAGTCTTTACTGACCAAGAATGCTTTGTAGTTTTAGGTAGTAAAGGATACTCATATAAATCCCAATTTCTAAAAGCTATCTGAATAGGTTTATCTCTTTCTAAATACTTTAAAAGTATTAAACGTTCTCGATCTGAAACTTTTATGTGTGGCACTCTCCATTGCACCCTTTGTATATCTATTTGAAACTGAACGACTTCATCAGTAAGAATAACGCTATTTAAGTTAGAATTACTCCTATTCAATATAAGTTCGTGTTTACAATTTATCACAATTTTATTGTAATCCTCGGCAAACCCTAAAATCTTATTTAATGGTACCACAGCACTAAAATGCCCATCACTTTGGAACCCGTTTAAATTCCAACCCCATAATGCAGCAACTTTACTTTCTGCTTCATTTAATGAGATGTAAGACTTTATTGTTGATGTTATTCCGGATTTTTTTATACGATCTATTTCAATTCCATTCATTTCGTATCTGATGTCTTGAAACAAATGCATAATAGGGTTATTAGTGAACGTAACAGTTTTTTTGATCGGGTGCCCATCCTTACCGAACAGCTTTGCCTGACCTTCGATGTAGATTGAACTGGCTGATGGTAGCACGTATATATCTTGCTGATGTATGGGGATTCTGATTTCATCGTTTTCTCTAAAGCTGTTATTGTAGGGATTGTATGAATGGACTTCATAACTCTCGATTGAACTATCGAAGTGTGGTAAATCAGTAATCTGTAGTATACTCATACTTTAAACCCTAAAGCTTTAAGAAAATCTTTATTTGATTTAGTCAATTTCTTCACGTATTTCTTACGTGTGTGCACCTTAACGGTTGTTGACGGAATAGGACGTTTTATTTTCACTGGAGGGTTTTTATCATATACTATCATTTTGCTTTTCTTAAATGAAGACGTAATTGAATATGTTCTTCACCAAAATCAATACAGTAACCAAACTGATCGACAATTCTGACAGATATGGATGAAATTATATTTTTGTTCACTGGGAAGTAAATAATGTTCTGGGGTATTTCTATGTAGCCGTGACTTGAAGCAGTATCAGATATGAATTCGTGAATAAAATGAGTCGGTAATCCGTTGTAATATGAACCGTGCACAAGATCACATTCGATTCTGATTACAGCTGTTGAACTGCTGTTAATAGCGGGCACATTCGGTCTTGTTTTTAATACTGAAAAGTATAGTAAACCGCACTCGTATTGATCAGATAAATGAAGAGGTGGTTGAAAATACGAGACCAGTTCTGATTTATTTCCAGAGATGGTAACCGTAGTAGACATGCTTGTATACTGAACTCTTTACAATGATCCGGTTTATTTTATTTCTTGATTATACCAAAAATTCTTTAAAAAATTTAAACATAGATGTCCACAATTGAAGGGATGATCACGTTGTAAATTTTCATAATTATATTGAATGTTAGAACCTACATATTTTTTAAATTCCTTTGGAGGTTTAAGATTTCCATAACTGTCGAAATATTCAACATAATCATTATGTTTTGCATAGGCTACCCAATGAGAACCAGGATTTTTAGAACTATCTAAATTAATAACTCCGCATTCTTTTTATACGGATATTTAGGGAGCTCATCTCTCATAAAAACACCTCTAAAATGAGGAATTCTATTTCCATACTTTAGAATGTCAAAGTTAGTTAAGGCCCGTTTGGGTAGCCGATATCTTAGTTTTTTTCTTTTGATACGAAAATTTCAAGGCCATCTTTATGTGGTTTAAGGTGTAGTCCTTTCCCAATACATAGAGCTTCCATTTTTTCATTGTGTCTCCTCGATTCCTCATACAGCTTTTTAGCCATTTTGTATTCATTTATGGTTTTAGCAATACCAGCTGCACCGCCTGCTAACGCTCCCGCCGCTGATAACCCAGCAAAAATAGGAATCAGAGGTAGTACTCCCCCAGTTTTTTGGATTAGGAATAACACGGGGGAGCTTAATCGATGAATCGTCAGCTAATTCTCTGGTAGCGGCAATAGCTAATTCTATAGCCATTTTCTTGCTCTTAGGTTTTAATTTTTTTATGTGTCTTTTTGCTTTTGTAATAACAGTTTTTAATTTACTTTTTAATCCTTTTCCGGATGTAACTTTTGAAGAACGTTTTTTCCTCAAACCAGTACCAGTTTTAATTTTTGCCGACATAGCCTTACTTACTAAGCGTGCCGCAAGTTTTTCACCTGTACTGGCATCGGAAGCAACCGCTCGCTGTTTTACCATTTTTAACAAAATTAAATCAGCCTTATGTCGCTCTTTCAAGTTTGATGACTTGTGATATGCAATATCGTGATCTTTGCAATATTCGTCCAACTTATTTACACCGTTATCTCCTTGTGCAAGTCTTTTTATTAATTTAGTACCAGGACCACAGTAATTATATCCGGGTAAGTGTAATTCAAATGGTAAATTATTAATAAGCCAATTGAGAAGACTGCTCTCTCCAAAACACATTATAAGACTGATGATTCCGGTTTGAATACTTTAATAAATAGTTATGCGATTCGATTTTGTTGTTAATATTATTTTATTTATAATATAACATTCGATTTATCAATCCAACTGGTTTCAGCTGAAGACAAACCTAGCCATTTTACCAAAACTCTGCTACCTTTTCTTCTAAGAACTTTCTCAACTAGATATACATTGGGATGTTTTGTTTTTTGAAGTTCTTGTGTATAAAATGCACCTAAAATAGGCTGACCTCTGATAGTATCTTCTATTATGTAAGTTATAGGAGTTGTATTTTGTATTTTACGAATTTTAAATATTTCTGTTGACCAGTTTGGAGTATAACCTTTTTCAAATGTTCCTTTGTATTTACTGATACGCACATAATCACCTACTTTATACTTGCTTTTTAAATTATCATTTTTTAGCAACTTTAAATACCTTTCTAATATCAGTTTTTTATTATTGTTGTCCACATTAGCAGGGATTTCATTAATAGCGATGGTGAGTGTGATTGTATTTGTAAATAACATCATTGAGGGTATTATTTACCCAATTGTAATTGCCTTTTAAACTAAATTCCTTGTAGACTTTAGATTTCAATGTTCTGATGAATCGTTCAACTATTGAAGCCTTTTTTGTTGAGAAGGTTGAATAATGGTTAATATGATACGATGCCATAAGCTTCTGAAATTTGTTATTATAAAATTCAGCTCCATTATCCGTTTGCAGATTTTTAGGAACACGCCCTTTATTCAATAAAGTTTTGAAAGAGTTACACACATCTTCTTTGGTTTTACTTCTCATAGGAAAGGCCCAAGCATATTTCGAAAATGTGTCAATAACAGCAAGAATATATCTGTAATTTTTATTTTCTTTTGAAATTGATTGCATATCAATTAAGTCTGCTTGCCACAAGTCATCTATATCTTTCATGATAACATGTCTTCGTGGATAGTTCACCCTTGCATTTTTATGAATTTCGTTTACTACGTCAGCTTTGCTCATATTCACAGTTCAGTATATTTGTTTTGAATACAGCTTTAATACTGAATAAAAAGCATAGTATTACAACTATTTATTATTTAATTATGCCAGCTTCTTTTAATTCCTCGATTATTGATAAAATTTCATTATCATGGTTTGTATTACCAGCATCTCGGGAAGCAATTAATAGTTTCAATCTCTCAACGAGTTCGTTAGGATCGTCCCAATATACCAAGTCAGCATCTTTTTTGTATTTCTTTAGCGTTGGTAAGCTTCCTCCAAATTTAGTAACAATATTACTGTTTAACGATTCAGAAAACAATGGTTTGATTATTTCACGGTATTTTATACCTTTATCGCCTCTAATTTGTGCATTAGGATTGAAATCTCTCTTATGTGCATTTGTATAATGCAACATATCTTTATAGACAAGTTTATCTTTGCTCGATATTAGTTTTAAATCAGGTTTTTTTCGAAGTAAAAGTTCTTTTAAACCAGGAGTTAAATTGTAGCTTTTGTCACCAACTTTAATTAAAATGACATTATCATCATTCACACTATCAATTTTAGAAAATGAAACTATTGAATTACCCATTAATAATTTTTTGTTTGCACTCCTAATTCCAAAAGGTATATTTATCCCATCATAAATATCATGGATGTCATAGCCCTCTAATGATATTTCTAGATCTTCTAGTAATTTTGTCTGGGGAGACTTTTTAACGAACTGCATAGAATTCAGTTCTGGTTCGCAGCATTCTTCAAACTTTGTAGATGAGCTAGTATTATTGTCACCCAATTCCATATCTTCAAAATTAAAGCATGTATTTTCAACATTTTGTTTTTTTTCTATTGTTTTGTTCGAATCAACTAGGGTTTTAAGGGGATCTGTGACAGGTTTTAACATTATATCAAGTGACAAGTTCATAGAATGTTCCTGGTTTTTCATTTGTTTTATTTTATTTTTTATGGAGTCAACAGATTTAATTAATTCTATTTTAATATTTTTTTCCATGTTGTAATACGTGTTATCACAACTGTATTAAGCTAAAGAACAAATTATACTGACTTTGATTTTGCATGTTAATTACTTATATGCAGATTATATAAACAGTCAGTCAAATTTAAAAAACATATCAAAATTCTGTCTGTACCTTCCGTTATTTAATGACGATTCTTTATTAATAAGTAGAAAATTATAAGGTTTACTCCAAACAGTTTGACATAGATTTCTGAACTCTTTCCACTGTAAATCAGAACTAACATGTTCTTCATAAATATGTTTTAAATTCACATCATCTTGTTTGAATATAATAAGAAAATTCACATTGTCACGTAATAGTTGTTTCGGAATTTTCGAATAGGTTTGAGATAAATAGAAACAATCTATTTGTTTGTGTCTACCCATGCAGAAATAATTGCGGATGTTTATTTGATTTTCACATGCAACATCATCAAATATAAATACAGAATTTGGTAAAGCTTCAGTCGGAGAAATGACCACTTTATCATCGTTAAACTTATAGAAGTTCATCTGTGGCACTCTTCTTAATACTTGACTCAAGAAACGATATTTTGGTTGAAATGAAGTTTTGGAATAAAGATAAAGATTTTTAAATTTTAGACCATTTTCATGTAACAACAAACTAATCATAACGTTAGTTTTACCACAGTTCGATGGACCACACATTATACATCGAATCGTATTCGGTAATAAAGGACTATGTCTGATCTGATGAGAAGATTCATTTAAATCTATATTGTTAACTTTCAAAGATATGGGTTGCTTGATCAACTTCATTTTGACAATTACTGTAATGAGTGTCTAACACACATATTTATAGGCAGCTATACCTTTAACACTAAATAAGATATATTACATACTTAAAACATAAATACAGGATTTAACATGTTTGTACAGGTTTAAGTTAATTTTTGTATTCTTGTATTAGGTATACAATATTATATTTTTAATACCTAATGGATTTAATTTCATGTTGCGTCATATTTCATTATGCTGCCATAGTTAGTCGAAGCAGGACCTGTTTTTAGCGGAGAAATTAAGTTTTATTGGTAAGTTTTTAATGTTAAAAAAATTATCACTATATTTTTAATGTGGATAATTAGATATCTCACTTAAGTTTTATTTTCAGAATCATGTCATACAGCCCCAGCATTCTCGACATTGGAGAACTTAACAGATTTGTATTTGATAATGTTGATTCTCAAATCACAACTCCTTTGAACGAAGTTGATCAGACAGAAATACAAGAGGTTAGTAAATATTACTTTATTCATCATCGTTAGACAAAGTTCAGACAAAGAAACTGCAACAAAGACTTGTTCAAAAAAAAATTGAATAGCCCTTTCCACTTTTCAAGGGTAGGCGCGTGTTGAACTTTGATGGAGCCTATTAGTCCGTCAGTGTAGTTATGAACTTTTCCAGAATACCCAAGATAGTATTCAGCTTCTAATGTATTTATTTATGTTACTATTTTAGATGTTAATAAATTGTATTTTCACAGCCCAATTCTGAGGATCTACAGGAGGCAAACTACAAAACGTATTTTGAAAACTTAACAAATCAGCAACATTTACCAGTTAAAGACTCTCAGAATAATCAAGCTCAAAGTTCCAAGAAGACTAAAAAAAGGAAGCTGGACACATCTTTGTCTTATGTTATTCGAAATGAACCAGGAAAATGTCATCATTTGATAAATATAGCAGTGTATGATCTGAGTGGTGACACTGTTCCAGGAATTAATTACTGTGAAAATAATAATGCTCGTGTAAGTGTTCAGTACCTAGTGAAAGACTATTGTGATGATATTATGGATGAAATTGAATATATGATAGGTAAAATGGTAAAAAAAATTAGCTTGTCTAATCAACAGTAAATCTTATTTCGACAAGAGTGTAAGCTGCTTATTACTTATTGTTGAATATAAAATGTCACAAAATTTATCTTCTTTTATTTACCTTTCCGTAAACAATATATTTATATGGTATACTTTTTTATTTATAAATAAAAATAAAAAAACAACAAAGTACTTTATAATATTTATTTGGCATACAAGTAGATATACATGTTATCAACACGGTGTGTTTTACAATCACATAATAGTAAATTATGATATACACAAAACATAATAATTACAAAACATAAACAAAACATACCTAAATACGAATTCTTATTAAAGTATTGTACCATAATGTCCCCAAGGCACAGTTTCAAAACTGTTTTTTATCATTTGCCGTTTATTGTCATCTCTGTTAAGAATTAACTTATTCAATTTTTGTGTAAAAATGCGATGATTTTTTGATCGTATTATATACATATCATCTCTTAAATTTTCATTATATTTTAAAGCTCTTTTATATTTTTCAATATCTAATTTTTTTGTTACCGGCTTTGTAACCCCTTTTGCCTTTTTTATGGTATTTTTCTCTGACTGTATACAATATAATTTAGCACGTAAACCAACAAATTCTGAGATCACATCTCCTCCCATTTCGTCTTTGAAATAACCCGGTAATTGCATGTTAGCTTTTGGCATACTATATATATTATTTTCTACGAAATTGCTTGTATCAAAATAAGTAATATTATTTTTCATGTCAGTGTAAAAGTCGTCAGTTTTTATGTGATATAGAAGGCTATCAGTGTCCGTATAACACAGTTTTATGTTATCTCCATATATCTTTTTCATAACCGAATAATGAAAATTATATAAATGTGTTTTAGATATTTCGAGTATAGAAAATCCAATATAAATGGGGCGATCTAAAACTACTTTTGTTTTATTTAACTGTATAGCCACCAAATTTTTGTCTAAAATTGTCAAGTCTTTAAAGTTTGGAGCACTTATATATTTTTCAGCCCCATGTAATTTGTTAGTTGTATTTAATTTATCTTTCCATACCTGAACTAGTCGAACATCAAGTTGTTTGCGCCTGTTTTCAATCGTTTTCCCAAAAATAGAGTTGTTTTGTTTTTTGAAAAAGTCTCTTTCAAAATCTGACTTAGCTTTTTGTCTTAGAGATGTATTTAATGAAACATATGGCTCTAAAAAATTATCTTGGAAGAATGTTAGTATTCTATGTATTTTAAGTAATATTAAACCATTTTTTAAACACTCTTGTAAATGTAAATAATGGATTACAAAACGATATTTGTTATACAGATTTGCTATTAATTTTTTACATTGCCTTTGCAAAGGAGAAAACTTTTCGGCTGTAAAAGGCAAATCTGTATGGGAATTATGAATGCTAGTTGGATAATATAAATCTACTTCAAGA
Organism: Phlogophora meticulosa; assembly: GCA_905147745.2. Classification (NCBI taxonomy): domain Eukaryota; kingdom Metazoa; phylum Arthropoda; class Insecta; order Lepidoptera; family Noctuidae; genus Phlogophora; species Phlogophora meticulosa. The sequence goes on along the minus strand of LR990519.1, from coordinate 19,380,071 downwards.
ATATAACCTTGTTTGCTCTTTTTAGATACATTCATGACATTGAAATTGACTATTTCATTTTCGTTCATAAATTTAAAATTACGCATAGGCAGTTTTTGCATCATAGCAAATCCATATAAGTTAACACAGTCTAGGTAAATTAGATAGGAGCTTGGCTCTTTATTATTATAAGACGATAGATATTTATTATTAGCTTTAGCATATCTCAGTGAACACTGGGCAAGACCACCTCGAATTCCATCTTCTAACATTTGGTGCATATCAACATCCGAAATTAATTCCAGCTCAACTTTAGTGTGTAACAGCATAGCATCCCAACTTAATGATGGGGATGAAACATAGAAACACGGATCCAAACTATAATAATTTAAACTCATATCTCTAAATTTTTCAAAAATATCACATAGTAAAAGTACGTCGCATTTCAAATATAGGTCCGTATACTCTCCCAAATTTTTTATTTTGAAACTGTCCCACACTTTTTTAGCATGTTGATAATCATCTGTTGAAATATGTTCCCCAGTAAGTTTGTTAAAAAATTTAGATCGCTCAGGCAGTTGAGTTTCGTTATATTTTTCCCATGTATCTATGTAGTCGTAACAGTACACCCCTTTTCTACGAACTAATTGAAACAAGTTTTCATTAGGAAAATACAATTGCATGTGATGAAAATCGTTTGAATATAAAGTTTTTGCCAATTTATCTAAACTAGTACTCAAAAAATTAAATGAATCTATAAATTTTAACTGAGCGGTATTTGTTTTATCAATCGGTATGAACTTAGTAAACGAGATATATTTTTCTTTTGATTTAGGAATCAAATAGATTCTACCAAGGATACCAGATAATTCTTTAATAAATAAATGAGAATCATATCCAGAGAGATTATGAAAAATTATTGGTATAAATTGACATTTTTTTTAATTTGCGGGACCTCTATATTTACCTGTGAAATGATCATGGTCTTTAACAATTTTATCGTTTTTAACAAATTGAGTTTTACATATGTGACATGTTGTAGCTTCATTATGAACAGTTAACTCCTCAGGGGTAAGAGGTAACATAGGCCTATCTTCTTGTAAAATATTATGAAGCCTTTTGACATCATTTATTATTGTTTTAACAAATGTTTGGCTGCAATTTGGGCCTCTATAACTTACAAACTCATTCAGGTCGGGTTTAGCCTTGCAGCAAATATAGTAAGCAAATAATAATGATAGTATAATATCAATATAATAATTATGATTATACACATAAACAAAGATAATTTAAACTTAACTAAAAAGAATGTTACACAGTCATGAAAGTCTGAATATAAATATACAATTTTATTGAATTTTTTCATGAATTTTTCCAATTATATTTTCTAAAGCGAAGTATATATCATCACAATTAATATCTTTTATTACGTATTGTACGCACTTGTTCGCCCTGCACTCGCAAGCCTTTTTAGGCTGGTTATCAGCCTCGTAAATTTCAATTTTTATCGTCCTTGATGATGCAGATATATTTTGAGCCCTTGTTTTAGTATAGGAGTATACTTGAACTCGTTGACGCTTTTGTGGAGCTGATGATGTCCCACGTTTTCTCTTTAAATTGAGTTTAGATGACTCGCCTGCGTTTGGTTCCTTTGGCGGGTATGGGATAAAATTAAAAAGGTCTTCAGAGTCCTGGAACAAAAAAATAAAAAACTAAGTATACACGTAATAAAAAAATTAAATATTATTAATAAAGAGCAGAAAAAAAAATACTCACCGACATTTTATGTAATTATCCCAAACAAACACTCACAGTAATTGTTACCAATTAAATATACTTTTTAATTTATTGCAGTCATATATATGAACAAGTTCTAAAACTCTAATGATACAATTTAAACTGTATGTGTTGAAAGCATAGAGTTCAATTTGATAATATGTAGCATGCATAACGAGCACACATCTTTTTCTTTCCTAATTTAGAAAACGCCGCCACAGCGTCGCGGATACCTGAGATGAAATTCTAAAAAGGAAGTTTTATGTACCAAGTGTTAGCCTAGTGGTATGAACCTTACAACGTTTATTCTTTATGTTAACTTATAAAAGGAAAGAAAGGATTTCATACAGTCTTTATTGCATGGGACATAAGCATAGCGGTCTACTCCTTTCGGGCTTCGGCAAATACAACTGAGATGCAATGTTTTATGTATACTTAACAAAGGCATGATAATAAACATGCTCACAAGTGTTATAATGCAAGTATAATGAATGTCTTAACAGGTCGTATTTCTGCATGCTACATCGTAAGTTTAGATTTAGACGATCAATCTCTTACATATTACAATGCAACAGATGCAAAACAATACATCACGATAATAGGAAGTCGGATTCCCGCTGAATGAACAGTTGCGAATCGAACGCAATCCTTATTCGACTGTATTGTTATTGAATACGATATGCACATTACGATCTGCCTAAGCAGTAGAATTGGGGCGTTTTGCATCACGCAGCTCGAGCGCAGCGAGAGCAAGTGATGCAGAACCCCCAATTATACCCTACTAACCGTTAAAGGCGCGCACCTTGTTACCGCCTGATAAAAGACTATTTAATACTTTATTCAGGCGGCCGAAGAAGCGCTCCTTCAAACATTGTTTCATGTCTGTCGCATTGATGCCCAACGCTTCCGACATACCCAAATACTTGTGGGTTTCGGTTGAGGAGAGGGATCTATGGTATATGGAATCCGAGAGTTGTGTTCCCACGGATTCCACAATCTCCCCCCGCTTTACATGTATGACTGCACATTTGTCCACACCAAAATCCATCCTGATGGCGCTACTAAAAGTTTCTGTTACCTTCAGTAGCTCCATCAGTTGTAAATTGTTGGGGGCAAAGAGTTTCAGATCATGCATGTAAAGAAGGTGAGATATGACCTGACCACCTGTTCTCAACCGGTAGCCTAGACCAGAACCCTCCAGCAGTGTGCTTAGAGGGTTCAGGGCTAAACAGAACCACAATGGACTGAGGCTATCACCCTGAAATATACCTCGCTCGATCCTTATCGGTTCACTGTTCTCTCGGGTCTGCTGACATCCTGGATAACGAAGGACCGTCCTCCATTGCCCCATACATGACATCAGGAAGGTGCGCAGAGTTGCATCTACTTTATACAACTCCAGCACCCTCATGAGCCACGTATGTGGCACGGAGTCATAGGCCTTCTTGTAGTCTACCCAGCACGTCGACAGATCCTTTCGGGAACGACGAACCTGTTGGCTAATGGCAGTATCAATGAGGAGTAGCTCCTTAGTACCGCGGGACCCATTCCTACATCCATTTTGAGAGAACGACATGATCAAATTACTGTCGATATGGTTATTTATTTTAGATCTCAAAATGGAAGTAAGAACTTTATAGACCGTCGGCAAACAAGTGATTGGTCTATAATTTCTCGGTTCCGCAGTACTACCTGATTTATGGAGCAGGTGAGTTATCCCTGTTGTTAGAAACTGGGGCAGCGATCCCGACTCTAAGGCAGATTGGAATTGACATGCCAAACGAGCATGTGAGCTTTATTATTATTATTATTAAATTCTTCCGGTTGCCTTATAATAAAGACGAAAAAATGTTGTGTTGTGTTTGTTTGCTATGGATACACTCAGAACCTTAAGAGCCTACAAGCTACATTAGGCTGTATTTAATTTACAAAACTACGCCTTCAAGGGGGTGGTGGTGATGTTAGTACCAAGGTGAAAGTACGAAATCCACGTGCCGAAGTCGCGGGACAAGTGCTGGTAATTCATATTTTGATGGAATTCCCGAGCAGAACGTTGCGAACCTGTCGTAAACCTCTTTCCCAGAGGCAAGGCAGCGTGTGCTCCAGGGCAGGCCGAGCATGACGTTGAATAATAAACGTAGTTCTATACTAGATTCTACAATAAATTGTATGACGGAACACAAGCTAGAAATTAATTTCAATAAAACTAAAATCATTTCATTCCACCCTCGCCAAAAAATACCAATAAATATAAACTTTAGCTTTAAAAATAATAAATTAGAAGTAGTTGATGACTTTTCCCTACTAGGCCTTAACATTGATACACACATAAATTGGAAGCCTCACATTAAAAAAGTAAGAGCAAAATTATCCAAAGTTTCATACGCCCTCCGCGAGATCAAAAAAACTACAGATCTTAAAACTGCACTAGTAACGTACTACGCGTATGCCTACGGTTGGCTCAAAAATGGTGTCATCTTATGGGGCAATAGCACTGACGCGCCCACGCTATTTACCATTAAAAAACAAATAGAATCTTAGTAGATATTGAAGTCACCCATAGCTGTAACTCACTCCACACTTTCAGGAACTAAAGATTTTATCCCTACGCTGTCTCTATATAATTGAAGTTTGTAAGTTTGTGCGTAAGTACCCAGAATTCTTTACAAAAAGGGAAGACATACAAAACTAAAATTATTTTAAGGCATAAAAATAGACTAAACCTACCAAAATCGCGACTAAAAATGCACTCTAATAGTACCTTAGTAATGTCCATAAAAATGTATAATAAGCTACCCGACGTAATAAATGTAACTAAATATAAATAAATAAATAAATAAATAATGCTGGACAATCCACACAGCATCATCTAGCCCCAAGCTAAGCAGAGCTTGTGTTATGGGTACTAGATGACTGATATACTTAATACAATACATTACATAGATAGATATTTTTATTATACATAGGATATACCCAGAACACCCGGAACAAATATTTGTAGATCGTACAAACATTTGTCCCAAGGCGGGAATCGAACCCGCAACCTCTTGCGTCGCAGGCGGACCTTCGCCCGCCGCGCCACAACGGTCGTCTATAACGGTCGAATATAACACATTTATCTATAAATTGAAGCTTTTTCTTGTAAGCAAATGCTACAATAGTATAAGTGAATACTTAAATGGTAAATTATAAATAACTTTATGTAGTTATGAAGTTACTTAATTTATATGCAAATTTGCCAACAACTAAAAACTCACTAGGGATACGCCCACACATAAGTACGAAAACTTCCAAAGAGCATTCATCGCTGAAAAAATGTGCATGAGAGCAATTTGTGGACTTATGTCGACGTGACTTATGTGCCCGACGACTTATGTCGACCAATATTTAAAAAACTTGGTATGTTACCGTTACCGCCGCTTTACATTTACGAAATATGTATGTGTAATGAAAAATAAGCAACTATTTAAGACTGCAAATGACGTCAATCCTCGGAACCGACGAGATCCATATAAACTAGTGTTAAATGATTTGCCTAGACTGTCTAAATACAATGAAAACTGCTTAGCAATGTGTGCGTGCATCTATAATAAAATACCAAGGCATTTCAAAGGATTAAATACAAAATTATTTAAATTTAAATTTTACAAGTTCAGTGGTCACTCGAGTGGAGTTCTTATAGTTTAAAAGAATTTATGGATAAACAATGTAGATGCTTGAAAAAAAACGATTGTTGTTGCTTGTGTATAAAATTTTGCATTTCTATACTAGCTAAACATGCTTGTACCCTCAATTTATATTCAACACCCTTATACCATGTTTTACGCAAATAAATATATCTTTATCTTTATATTTAAAAAATAAATTGTTAGTAATAAAATAAAAGAAGCGCCCAATAAATTATACCTCATCTTCCTCTTATTGCATTAAACACACAGTGTTCTTCCTCCTCTCTCCTACTTACTTTTACCTTGCTGTGCCCTGTCGGGGTCTACAACGGCTTTTAGCTTTAAGCCTTTCATTAACGTCTTATTTTTTTCCTTGTGGCGCGCTAATAAATATGAATATGACGTCACGACCGCAGGCTCTCTGACGGCCCACACAACAAGGTTCCATCCAGGCTACTAGTTATTGATCTCGCGCACAACCACATTTAAATTACAAAGTTATCAACAAGAAGCAAAAAAGAAACTGCAATTAATTAAAAGATTTCGTCCACTTTGTTTTCATTACCCGGCTGGAGACGGGCGCGGTGTAGTGTTGTCCAATCACGCAGCTCTGTGAGCCTTCCGACGAACATTATTATTTTATTTAACTTTTTTCCACCATGCTGTTTGTCGAAATTAAATGACTCATAAATTTGACCGCTTCAAGTCTGCGCCCGAGCCGCACCGCCAGCAACGTTCATGATTGTAACATCTTGCACACTTGCACACTTGTATGGCAGTGTAAGGAAGTATATGGCAGTGTTTGGTTGCAAATAAACACTCATCGAAAGTTTGTTTAAAAGTTCTTCATTATTGTAGTCACACACGTGGAGTTCGGTGTGTAGATCTATACAAGACCACTAGCACTTCGCCCGCGACTATGTCCGCGTGGATTTCGTACTTTTCCCTTTAAACTTTACCATCCCCTCCGCACCCTTTAAATCATAGGAAATATAGCGTTCACAGTTCGGCTCTTCTCGGCATTGATGCCGCCGAACGTTCGGTAAATACATAATGTAATAGTACACATTAGTATATGTACCTATATATGTAGTGCAGATAGATTTATTATAGTTGCTTGGTATTACCAAGCAACTTCCTCTCCTGCATATACCAGCTCCACGTAGTTCTTATAATCCGCAGTTTGAATGTTTATAAGTATTCATTTAATTTTTATATCATTGATATCATGCGATTCTTTAGTCACTTGCTTTTATTTATTATTTTTATTTCAAGTAATTTGAAATAATCAGAACTTAAAAACCTCTTCCTTATGGTTCCTTCCGCTTGTCAGGTTCCGGTGCGCTAAATATTAGCTAAACTCAAATATCTTTGGCTAAAATCAATGGTTGCGCATGATTTATTGGTAAATAATTTGTTAATAGTGGTTACTCAAACTTACCTCGTCCTTCAGGCGCCTTGGCTTTGTTTTGAGGAATTACGTGACTTCCACAACCCGCACGTTATCAAGCTTGTTTTTTGGGCATCAGTCTGTAGCAAGCTTAAGTCTAGTGCGTGCGTGTGGAATATCCTCTTGAGAAGCAATTATATGCGTTAGCTTCAGAAAAAGTTCATAAAGCATTCCTTAGATACAAGCGCTTGTACGGGTTTTATTATTTTTTGTATCCCACGAAATTCCTGTTGGATTGCTTAAGTTTCAATTCACTAGAAGCAAGAAGGTCGCGCGATCAGATGATGGTAATAATAAAAATTCTCTGGAGGATTATTGATGCTCCTGATCTGCATAATTAAATCTGCAAGCTATTTTCCCAGACAATTACTGTTAATTGTAACAGGAAACACCGCTTACTGGCTGTTCCAACTTGCCGTACTGTTGTACACTCCAAGTCACCTGCTAAAATACAAATACTACACTGATCGCAAAAAGCCTGTGTATGCGTGCTTCCTCGATCTGTCCAAGGCCATTGACCTTGTGGGGTGCCTGGGACCTGTTGTGGGACAAGCGGAAAAGAAAGACTTGCCACAGGAGCTCATCAGCATTTGTTCCAGTAGGTACTGGCATGCGCACCAGACGAATAATGTCAAATGAGCGGGAGTAATGTCGGATCCGTATCAGCTCGAGTGTGGAGTCGTCGTCTTGTAACCGTCTGCCGGTGAATATTAATTGTAGCGGCACTTCATAAAAATAAACCTGTTCTGTCGTAACTAGCCCCCCGCGTCACAATAGGCCCGACGGAACATTGTTTTTTTGTAAGCTCATCCCCCGAGGATGCGGGGAAGCTGGGCGAGGGGCACCCCACCGGGCACGGTTACGTTCCTACCCCTACATTGAAGGTTGTTTTATTGGTTCTATTGTTTGATCTTTTCGGCACAAAGTGTAGTTTTCGCTTATGATACAAAATATTCTGCAATTACTGGGTGATCCCATTTACAGCATAACATGTAGAATATTTAGGTACTTACCTAATCACGGGACCGAAGACGACGCCATCTGTTCCATGGTTCATGACTGCCACGTACACTCCCGCTTCATAAACCATACAAAATATATTTGTGGTAAGTTTTGGAATACGATCATTTATACTAGTATAACAAATAAAAAGGGCGCGAACTTGCAAACACAGAGAAACACAGCTCGAGCGTGAACAGCTAGTGGGCCGGGCTTCCGAAACCTACACATAATTAAATTATATTTTTGCTACATTTGACAGCAAACAACGTTTAACCCGTTCCGAGTGGAGCCCCGAGTTTTCCCAATCTGGATGAGCAAGCCGGAGTGACGCGTGCCGTGCGAGTGGCGGCGCGAGCGGCGCCCAGAGCTCCTAGCACGAACGCGCAACGGATACGTCATGCGACTTTGATCATTTCTTAAATACTCATTTCGTATACATTATTTGTGTACTTCGTTCAAACTACAGGCTTTATTTATATCAATGGATGACAGCAGTTGTGCTTGTCGCATACTTAAATTTGAACCAGAATTGTTTAGAATAGTACATTTTAGATTCAAAAATCGATCGAATTTACGCTAAGTTCGCCGTACGCCGTACGTTCGTGCTAGGGGCACGGTTGTTTATACAAGAAATGGGCGCGGGGCGCGGGGCGCAGGTTGCGGGGTGCGGGGTGCGCCCGCTGGCCATAAATCATGCAAGTCAGCGCCCGCTGCCAGAGTGCTGGACAACTCTGCCAGGATCCATTTACATTTACATTTGTCACCGGATAATTTCGAACCCCGTAACTTACAATCAATCAAAACACGAAAATGTATAAACCAATTATTAAATAAACGCATTATTAAAACATGGTAGCTATATAATATATCCTTGTGAGGAGAGTTTTGGACGGTTGACGTTACATGGTAAACAAATATGAACGACGAACCAATCAGTGCTCAGTTGTACAATCTCTCAGATGTTCTTTGACCACCACCGCCGCCCAACCAATGACCAGCCCAGCCAGAGCCGCGCGTAGCCCGAGGGCCGTGGACCGGACTAGGAGGAACATATCCACCAACACTATGTAGCTACCAGGAAGCTAATGACTATAATTGCTAAGCACATACATGGGCTTGCAATCAGATAATTAAGTAGTCCTGAATTAATCACTGTTACATTAGAGAACCGTCTGTGTGCTCGTCCTCTGTTGGCTGACAGGTGGTTTTGAATAATATTTTTCTATTCTGGATAAGGGTATATCTCATAACTTGCCATTACGTTTAAAATATCCGTGGAAGCAGCACCGAGGTATTAACTATGCCTTGGCTAAGCAGCCTGCTTGCGTGGAAGCAAAGCAAAGTACTGCTCTCACCGTCTGACACGTTCTAGCTAGCTCAAAAAAGTAACCTAGTTTCGACCCAGACAACTTTCAACGTTTACGAGAACTTGAAATTCAGCCCCTGCAATTATCAATAGAATTTGCATTCGATATTGTGTGGGTTCAAGAGTAGGTAGCTATCTAAGTACCAGTCGTCGTACTTATACACTATGATAATCCGCGGGCCGTCCCATCGCATTGCAGACCACGTGTGCGAGCGCGTATCAATCATAATTTCGCAGTCTGAAGTACCGAAGCGCTGCGCCCGGCGCGGCGGCGGCGGCGCTACGAACTGGTGCGAACGCTCCATCCATAACTGTCGCCGTTTTGCAACTCATTTGCCGCTCAGCAACAATAGACGCCGACTTATTTATGAAGCCAGTGAATAACCTCCGTTACTTGCACATTTATGATTCCCAGTACAATCTTACAATCTTACAATCACCTACTTTATGATAGAAAAAGTTGAATGTTTTATCTTGGAAACGATCGTTTTATGTTCGACCATCGATAGTACAACATGTTGGCTCGGGACTGCAGGTCACTGCAAGTCAGCCTGCGTAACGTGCTCCCTTCACGGAAGAGCTACATTGCTGTAGTGTAGCGAGCAGAAGTCACTCGAGCAGTTTCTTAGGCACTGGTGTCTATGGCGGAGTGGCTTCATAGACACGTAATCGGCAGTATACGTTTGCTGCTATCATACAAAACTTCTCTGTTGGCGGAGTGGCACCCTTAAGACGATCACACATCTATAAATCTACGCCTCCGGGGCCAGTGGGGCCAGTGGGCCAGTTCTTAGACCAGTTTCTTAGACCAGTATCAGAAAATGAGGTCAGAACAGAAACAATATCGCTAGCTAACACTAATGTAAAAGTCGATTATTTTAGCACTGCAATGATTAAATTATGCTTTCATGACTTCATAGTCATGAAAGCAACAGGCGTCCCACAAGGGAGTATCTTGGGCCCAATACTGTACCAACTCTACATTTATTTATAGTTAATCAAAACGGTACAAACACCAATTACAATAATTAACATAGAAACATAATATAAAACAAAAGCAAAACATACAGTCGACAGCGTTCAATGGTTAATTGAACTAACAGCTAACACGGAACAGTGGACACTCGTTTTGCATAACGGTGGGGCGAGGAGGTTGTGCTGTCGGCTCTGGCGGTGTCCGATGTATTTGTCGGGCACAAATAGGCGGCAAAAAAGGTTGTGGAGCTTGGCTCTGATTAGTATTGCATTTAGTGGTTAACTATTGATTCGTGGTGATTAATGCTCATGCCTTCTCTGTATGAGAAGAGGCCTTTGCCCTGCAGTGGGATAGTAATAGGCTGGTAGGTAGGTAGGTAGGTAGGTATTGATTCTTTTATCTGATCAACCGTCAACAAATTTGTCATACTCCCTTATAAAAGATAAAAATGATCAGTTTTGGAAATTTTCAATAACAAATGTAAGTTGGCCTCAGATCTATATCATCAATCGTTATAAATAAAATTGAAGTGTCTTTTTGTAATGTCGAAATAACTGCTGTCTACTAAATGCATATGACAGTTCATACTATAAAGAAAAAGAACTATATTGTTATGTCAGTCAGTCTGCCTGCCTGTCTGTCTGTCAGTCTATCTGTCTGCCTGTATATTTGTTTAAGGTAATCTCCGAAATGGCTGGACTTATTTCGACGGGACTTATTTCGACGGGACTTATTTCGACGGGACTTATTTCGACGGGACTTATTTCGACGGGACTTTTATTGGCAGATAGCTGATGTTATAAGGAGTAACAAAGGCTGTTTGTATTTTAGGAAAAGAATGAGGGTTCTGCACAAAAAAATGCAATTTTGACAAATCCCATGGCACAGCTAGTTGTACTATAAATATCTCGAGTAGTAAGAGTACACACGTGTGGCTTGCAGAGTCTTCCTCTTCTCGCACAAGTGTGGCTTGCAGAGTCTTCCTCTTCTCGCACAAGTGGTCACGCGTGTGCCACTCGGCTCGCGTCACGTGATCATGTCCGCTCCGTATCGCTGGCAGTGCATGCCTGAGTAGTGGCGCTTGCTTGCAAAGTTTCCTGCGTTTAGTACTCCGCGCTACAACGCAGAACCGAGACTCTTTGATGACGTAAACAGCTGGTATTTGCCAAGTTTTGTGTTTCCAAACAATACGGTTATACTGTTCGCTTAAAATAAGGGACCTTTGATGTAGGCTGAGGGCTATCAATCAGTTGCGGCCGAAATACTTGCTCTCGGCTGCCCAAAGATCACTTCAGCATTGAGCTGCACAGCCGCGCACGGTCACACACAGCTGCGCACAACCGTGCTGAGCGTCACTGAACTAAACAATATGATAATAATGATAAAGAAAAGCAATAAGTGTCAAGGACCGCGGCTCATGAAGCTGGGGAATAGAAAAGAATGAAACATGGCTGTTTCTTTTCTCTCGTTCCGCACTAGTTCATGGTTTCTCAAGTATTTATTTATTTATTTATTGATTTATTTACTTAAAGGTTATATAAACATAAATACAATTAATCGTAGGTTACATTCTAAGATATGTGCCAATTACGGGCAAACACAACACTGTCAACACAGACGCCAGACTACCGCTTACATGCTCACTTTTAATAGGTTTACATTACATAAAAAATAATGATAATTAAAAACTAAAAATCATTAAAAACTAAAAAGATGAAGCAGTAGCGAACATAGTAAGACAAACAATGACGTCATGACTAGTGTTACCAGTACGTAGGGAAGCCAAGATTCTCGATTTAAACTTCGCTTTAGAATCGCCATATATATCTGCTTCAGGTACGGATTTAACAAATGAATTAAGGTTGTCACACATCTTCGCAAGTGGGGAGTTGAGACCTATGTTGGTAGAAGTTGAAGGGCGCTGAAACAATCTAGTGATGGGAAGCCGTGGACTACTGTGCGGAACTTTCGTGAAATGCGCGTTAATAATTCACTGCAGTCCATTTGGCCGTTAACTAGTTTGTAGAGCAACGTAAGGCTATGCATAACTCTTCGTTCATGTAATGAGGTTATCTTAAAAAAGCTCAGACGTTGGTGATATGGACACCTATGAGATATACCGGGGGTCTTAAATGCAAGGTGTTTGGTGAAAGCCCGCTGTATGCTCTCTAGACGCTGGGAATGTATTGCGTAAAAGGGATCCCAAACTACGCTGGCATATTCCAATCTGCTGCGCACTAACGCATTAAACAGAACCATTTTAGTTTTAATACATTTGAATTCTTGAGTATTGCGTTTAAGAAATCCTAGTTGTTGGGCAGATTTTTTAACACATCTGTCTATATGTTGCCTAAAAGTCAACCTTTCGTCCATTATCACTCCAAGATCCCGAATGTCACTGACCCTAGCCAGTGTTACGTTATTAATTTTGTATGATGTGTCGCTAGCTTTTTTCTTTCTCAAGAATTTAATAGGAAAACATTTTTTTGCATTTAGAGTCATGTCGTTCTGTTAAGTATCGAGTCCATCGTAGGTACATAAATAACATTGACAGCAACCATATCGTAGAATTAATGTTATTGAACCTTGGGCCGAGCTGGGCCGGACGGCTGTGAGCCCTTCAACTTCAACAGACAGTTAATATGCAAATATAAACCATTATGCAGCACTCTCGTCACTTCTACAGCCGAAATAAATCACGCAGTTGACTTGCAACATAGCGCGGCGGCGGGCGGCGGGCGGCGCGTTCTCCTTTGTCCCTGCTGCAGACTGCTGCATGCAGACTTGCAGCTGTGTCATCAGCATGATCATGCGCAAGGATATTATTATATTATTACCGTAGGACAACGGGGTGGTAGTGCTGTCTCAAATACGGTCTGTGGCTTCACTACTATTTTGTTTGCACTAAATGCTATACATAGTATATGCATAGTCAAATCTAATGACTATGGGATTCACAATGCTGACCTCACCTTCAAAGTGACTGACTACTGTGAAAAACACCCTGTTCTATTTAAGGAAGGTTTTAAACCCCAAGGCACTGAATGGCAGACTCACAGCTTAAACAAACTGAACCAACAAAAACATACTCAACTGGAAGCCAGTAACAATAAGTTGAGTGATAGAGTTGTACTCTATGACTCAACGTGAGCCAACCAGAGCACACTGATAACACTAAAGAGTACACCACTTACAAAAAAATAGGAAACACGTTGGTACTTTGTAGCAGATTATGCATCAAGGGGATAAGCAGTGGCTTTATCGTCCTGCCATATTGAATCTCTAGCGTATTGAAGGATTCTAGAGTAAACTCAAACTCGGTCAAATTAAAAGTCAAATCATCCATTTCATTGAGACCATTAAGAAGGCACTTTTAAACATCAACTTTAAGATTAAGATAATATACTAAAATTATTCAAATTGCCCCCCTTCTATCCAAAAGGTAGTTTCGTGTGGAGGAGAATGGGCAACACACTCCACACGTACTCTTTATAATGACATAGTTGTACAGTATTTTGTACACATTAATAGAGTTATGAAACGCGAAGACGATGCACCTACCTAGAATAAAACCACCATACCCACCAAGATAGGTACAAATTATTACACCTAAACTATCGTCGTGATAGACAGACACACGGTGTTTTCATATTTACAAATAGTGCAACCATAGATTACTACAGATATGTCAGGTAATCAAGGTACGTAAAAACATTACTTATCTCACGTAAATTCTCCAAGCTGATTTTTACGTATATTCTAGGCAATATCCTTAAAAATAAGTCGCCAATACTCCCAGACACTTTCCGTCGGCCGTATTGCTTTGCAGACGCTTTAAAGGTCCCAAAATAATTACTTAAGTTCACGTAAATTCTGATGCTCCATTTTTATATATGTCCACCAGACAACTATTTTAAAACCTTTTACAAGAAGACAGACCGATCCAAGGGGCCAATCATCCCCTAAATTCAATTTTCATGCCTCTATGGGTAGGAGCGCGAGGGCATTATCTACGCGCATGAGGCACTGGCACTGGTAACAAGCAGAGGTATGTTGACTTGAATACTATCTGCAAACAATTCGGACCGTCGTTGTGTCGAAGTTTACCAGCATTCCATGCTATCAGGATGTGATTTTAATCCAGCATTTTTCAAAAAGGGCAAACAATTTTGGTTCTTTGAATTTTGTTGGTGATGTAGATGAAGAACAACGTGTATTCAACATAATACAAATCTGTGATGTATACAACGTTCCTGGAATAATTGATGTAGATGCTGCCAGACTCCAACTGTTTATTAACAATTATATGGTTTCTGACATTAATCAAGAATTAAATCGGAAAAATTTGAAAAACTTCGATGCTATCAACTTACCACCTTGCAAAAGTGAGCTTTGGCAGCAGTTCCGACGGGCTAACTATATTGCTAGTCTTTGGAACAATGCAACTATGAAGATGATAAATATTTTCAAACCCGGAAATAATGGCTGGACATTAAAAGATGGTACATATGATTTTCATTGGTTCGATGGAGATCAATTACCAGATTTTGTCAGTGAGTCGCCGGAAGAACAATCAGGTAATTTATTTTCGTTTCTCATATATTTTGTGTCTCTTTGGTTTTTTTAGATCTTCATTGTTTGAATAGTTTTTTACAGTGGAAGGAAATGAGGATAATGCTTATGATGACAATGACGATTTAGATATTCAATATCAAGATTGGTTGGATGATGAATTATCTAATTTCAATGACGATGATAATGAAAATTAGAGGAACTACTCAGAAATGTTGAAACTTAATATTTTTCTATTTTGTATTTTTTTATGATTAACTCCCAATAAACAATTAATTTAAAAAAAAATTGCAGTCATTCAATAAA
Source organism: Phlogophora meticulosa (assembly GCA_905147745.2). Lineage (NCBI taxonomy): Eukaryota > Metazoa > Arthropoda > Insecta > Lepidoptera > Noctuidae > Phlogophora > Phlogophora meticulosa. The sequence continues at coordinate 19,364,976 of LR990519.1, read as the reverse complement.
TTTGTTAACACTATCGAGTTTTTGACGTCTTTTAAAAAAAATTGAAGTTTTTTCGAATTTATCAAAACAGCTTGCAGGATAAAACTCTTGAATTATATTATTGTAGTGAAATGAGCATTTTTTTACAAGTTAATTTTTAATTATTTACCGGATTTTTTAATTTTTAACTGATTTTTTTTAATTTTAATTATTAATTGATATGAGTAAACTGTAAGAGAGTGAGAGAGAGAGAAGTCAATATATCCTAATACATGACTCACTCAGTCTCATGCGCGTAGATAATGCCCTCGCGCTCCTACCCATAGAGGCATTAAAATTGAATTTAGGGGATGATTGGCCCCTTGGATCGGTCTGTCTTCTTGTAAAAGGTTTTAAAATAGTTGTCTGGTGGACATAATTATATAAAAATGGAGCATCAGAATTTACGTGAACTTAAGTAATTATTTTGGGACCTTTAAAGCGTCTGCAAAGCAATACGGCCGACGGAAAGTGTCTGGGAGTGTTGGCGACTTATTTTTAAGGATATTGCCTAGAATATACGTAAAAATCAGCTTGGAGAATTTACGTGAGATAAGTAATGTTTTTACGTACCTTGATTACCTGATACCTGAAAATTGGCCGTCTAAGCAAGCTAGCAGGTAGGCATGCCTTCTTAGCACATACTAACACTACTCAATCGTCCACATTTCCTTCGTCAGCAAATACGTGACGTCTGGTGGCCCTGGGATCTTGGACTATATTGTCAACTGTCAATATTCAATGTACTCGTATTTATTGCTTCCGCTTGTGATCTTAGCTGCTAGGTTTTACAAACATATGAACAGAGAGCTGAGATTTGACTAGTTAGTTGTTATACTACTGGTATATTGTAATTATTTTAAAATTTAATATGTAAATCAAAATTTGCCATTAAAATATTTATTGCTATTGTGTACATTTAGAAAACAGAAATGGTTTTAATTAATTTATTAATGTATTATATTTTGTTCTCCTTTATTCTCTTATTTCTTTCACGTAATTTATTATATATTTAAATTGCCACGACCACTGCACTGGTGGAGTTCATATTTATCTTACAGCCTGAGAGTTTAAGCTAATTTTATGGAGTTTTGTATATCTTGTCTGTATATTTTCTCTTGTCGTGTAAAAGTGTTGGTAATCACGACCGAATTCGCATATTTAAGAATGTATAGGCAGGCGAGGGTTAGTATTTAACGTTGTTGGGAATGAGGTCTACAGCTGTCGGTGTCCTCTATATTTACTGGGATTCTTAGTGTTTATGCAATATGAAAAGTGTCGGTGCAACTGTGCCGTGTCCGTATCACGCCGGAACTGAGCCACGTATGTGCGTGGACATAATAGGTAACCAGCGCAATTTTAAGGTTAGTGGTCTTGTTGACTTCACGAATGACCCAAGAAAACCTTGTGCAGCGAAGTCTCATGAAGTAACTAGCGAGATATCGTCAGCAAACAATACGCTCGGCCCTTCTATGGATTTTGGAAGATCTTTAATGTACTTTAGAAATAGGAGGTATCCACTTACACTCCCTTGGGGAACAGAGGCGTAATTGTTTTACTCTCGGAGAGAATATTTTGTATCTCTTTGGTATTTTCACTTTAAAGTTATATTTCGACGTGGTGTTGTCTATTAGTGAAATAGGATTTCAATCATTCGTGGGTCTCCCAGCGGACCCCTATGCCTTGTAATGTATCTGGTGCAATGTCATGATGCACTTTATCATAAGCTTTGGTGATGAGTAACAGTAAGGCCGCGGCGCGCGCGTACTGTTTTGTCAGTCACAAATAGCTAGAATAGTCGATCGGTTCCTATGAGAGCCGTTTAGGCATTCTGTAGATATGAGTAAGTAAACACGATACTTATCACATTGTTTTTTTTCAAAAAAATTGGAGGCGGTTGGTCTCCGTCTGTTGTCGAGTTTTTTTTTGGTGTTTCGGTTTTATTAGTACTTTCTTTAGGTAGTCCGGGAAAGCGGCCTCTTGGAAAGATTGATTTGTCACCAAGAATAGTAACGTAAGTTCGTTTGCACGTTGTCGTATCAACATTCGTATTTTCCATGACTTTTTTGTTTTTAAGGTTTTTTAATAGTGTGTTGACATATGAGCATAGGAGACAGTGCACGGCGTCAGTAAGCGACAGGCGGCGGCCGCAGCCCGCCGCCCGCGCTCGGCACTGCTGCCGCCGCCGCACTACAATGCGATTTCAATCAGTCGATTGTGTTGGAGAATTAATTTAGTCAACATATTGGAACACATCCAATTACAAGCTGAACCAATTAACTGCGGAGCTCTGTCAAACAAACACATAATGCACTTATGTAACATCGCTATTATGTGTAGTATGTGTAGTATGTGTAGTATGCGGGCGCGCGTGACGGAGCGCGCGGCGTGTCACGTGGTTAACACACTACTTAGGCTAATTACAAAGCGCGCGCTAATTACATAAAACCACAGGAACACAAGCTGCGGAGTTCACTAATGCCGCGTGAATGTATTGACGAGCGGCGACAAAGGGTTAGCGACTGTTTACCGAACTGATGTGAGCGCCATTGTTACAGCCTCGGAGCCGCGGGGGTGGCACGCCGGGGATCCCCCTGTCTCGGGTGAGCAGACTTGGAAAATATGCCCGTAACGGGGACCTTACTGGTAATATAAAAGAAGAAATATAGTCAAGTACTTAACTCTATGTATACTTTACAGATTCTAGAGTACACAGTATAGTTAACGTGTGAATGGCTGCGTGGTCGCTGGTCGCCGACACCGCGGCGGACACTACGACACTACTGTCGGTCGAGCTCTCGTTCGCCAAGTGTCCGAGTACAACGCGCGGGAAGAAGCTTCGTTCCAATCATTTTCAAAGTGACAGCTCCTTCCTATCAGATTGTTTCATTGCATCAATGAATTATTATTACACTTATTATAGAACTTTAATAACAAAACATAATTAGCTTGAGGAACCGTTCGCTCGCTCGAGCGGCTGCATGCAGCGCTGTGCGTTATACGTTTTGATGAGCAATTATTAAGGCTGGCTGTACACTGGTTGCTACCGCTTGATTACTTCAGCAACCGACGGGCCACGTTCCGCTGGCCACCAGCTTCAAGCGGTAGCAACCAGTGTACAGCCAGCCTTAATAATTGCTCATCAAAACGTATGATTTCGTGATCGTATTTAAACAGCGGACGGCAGGAGTTAGGAAGGCCCCGGTTACTTACTAATTAAATTAAATAATCTAACTGTGAATTTCTCCCATGGCAACAGGACCGGTTCAATTAGATTTCGTCTATTTTAAAATAAAATCAGTATTTCGTGATGAACAAACAACTGTAACAAGACAGTTACTCCTGGCTCCTCCTGCCCGCAACACACAAACAGTAAGTAGTTGCTGCCTCGTGTCATTTTTGACATGCAAAATGTGCTGATTCTCAGCCTATTTTGAACAAATGAATTTTGATTTAATTTGATTTGATTTTATTGTGAAATTTCCAGAGTCGAGAATGTCAGGTTATCTAGTCGGTGGAGTCGGTGGCGCTGTGCCTAACGCCCCTAGCCGCCCCTAGAGGAGTTTAATTAAAACGACAAAAAGGTGGACAGCAATTTAGTTTGCATGGAAATAATTAAGTATTATATAATTAATTTTGTATTGAGTAATCCAGCGGCTGTGTGCAGTGGCAGAAACATATATTTACCCGTGCAGATGAACACTGGAATCTTCGGTGGAAGCAGTGATCTCGCACCGATTAGCTATCGAGATGAAGCCGTGTGTGCAGCGTGAGCAGCGTTCCGTGATGTGAAGCGTGATGGATGACTAGCAGACACAATAATAACTAGTGATGCGTGCTGATGGGTGGGCAAATAACACCCAATGTTTATAGAAATTATAAACCCATAATCTCCTTGCATTAACTATAACAGATAAGTCATAATCTCCTATATCTATACAAATAAATAAAATTGAAGTGTCTGTTTGTAATTGAATAGCATATGATAGTTTAAATGGGAGTTCCATACAAGTACTTAAAAAAAAAATGTCTGTCTTTGTGTCTGTTTGCTAAGGTAATGTCAACAGTCAACAGGTGGGGGGGGGTCAATACTTTTAGCATTTTAATGCATTTAGCATTAAAGGAGTGAGCGAGAGAGACCATAAAGTGGTGAAGTGAATTGATACGAGCGATGGCAGGCCGCGGCGCCCTCCCACGACTGAGCTGCCGCAGTAGGCTCACTGTGACGTGGCAGATCGGGAGCATCCATTGTTTCAATGGACGAGTGTGGGACCTACCAGTAGATGACTGCACCGGCGCGCGGCGTGCGGTGCGGTGCGGTGCGGTGCGGTGCGGTGCGGTGCGGTGCGGTGCGCGGCTTGCGGTGCGGTGCGGTGCAGTGCGGTGCGCGGTGGTATCAGCCACAGATCAGACTGTTGTAGATGTCCGTTTAGATTAACTTCCCGGACACTTTTCTTGTACTCTCGTTAAAAATGTTCAGTTGCGAGCCCGACCTACCGATGTGTAAGTTTACCTGCAATACTTGGTACTCAAATGTTTTAATCATAAATAAGTCATTTCATTGACTTTGTTGCCACTAAGCGCCGCTTCGACCCGGAGCTCAGTCCAATAATAAATCCTCTATCGGCTATCTCAATCAATTGGGCGTGATACTGAGCGGCGGATGTAGGTAACAGATACCACCCTATCCATTCCCCAGAGAGATCCCTTTCCAGGCTCAAAGCGACTTTTTTGTACTTCAGTTTCAATGTAAGTAATTTAGACATAGTACTTATTTATGTAAGTGTCTTTGGTAAACATGGACTCGATGATATTGTACCGGGAGTTACGGCACATAAGTTATTGTTATATTTGCGATACGTTTGCGATTTCCGCATGATATTTATTATTTCTTGAAACTGAACATTGGACCCCAGCCAGTCCAGCTCTGATGTGTACACACTGTGTTTGTGGGCGTGTGTGGCCGTGTGTGGCCGTGTGTGGCCGTGTGTGGGCGTGTGTGGGTGTGTGTGGGTGTGCTGTGTGTGAGTCCTACTAATCAACGTGAAGCGTCACACATTTTGCTTGTGCCACCAAATCACGTTACTTGTCGTAAACAGCCAAGGTGGTGTTACACAACCGAAATTGTAGATTAGAAGCATTGGAAGTAGGTAGATGTATCATGTATCCTGCTTTCACGCAGCAACAGAGCAATGTTGGGGAGAGAGCAACGTTGAACATGGGAGCGAAGGCGCGGGTAAAGGCTCGTTGAGTTTATATTAAACTTGCTTCTGCCGACGACATCGTCCGCGTGGATGTCGAAATACAAATAACTGAACACCTCTCTCTGCAGCACCAGGACATGAACACTCCTTAGGAAACAAGTGTCGCTCGGGGTTCGCAGCTCGTTCCCCTTCACCACTCCGCATGGCCAGGAATAAATTGATTTTCTTGTGTATTTCAATATTATATAATTGTTTTTTCTTTGTCTATTGCGCGTTTCAAGACCACTAATATAAATTAATTATCAACTGTCTGAAAACACAAGCCATAGGTAGCCATAGGGTAGTCACCGTAAACCTAGAATTATGAAATTAGGCAAGAAACAAGATCAACAAGAAACGAGGTCTCACAACAAAATTACAATTTAACGAAATTGTCTGTAATGGTTGACTTGTGGATTTATCACAAATGTTTGTTTTGTTGCGATTACAAACTTACATTTGCAGTTGGCGAATTGACCGTGACGTACATGGGAGAACATTCAACTACAGAGTAGCTTTTAATGTTAAACATCTGTAGGCGCGCCTTGCGACGTCACAACCAACCGACCGACCGACTGGCCGACCTCCTGATCCACCGAACAACCAACTGACTACTACTACTAACAACAACTTATAATTTGACTCCATATTTATTTTAATCATTAGTCCAATAACCATCTTCTTAATAGACAACTTTTTATTTGAATTTTGAATGAACTGAGTATCCAAATACTAACGTGGGTAACTATAAGTATCCAAATACTAACGTGGGTAACTATAAGTATCCAAATACTAACGTGGGTAACTATAAGTATCCAAATACTAACGTGGGTAACTATAAGTATCCAAATACTAACGTGGGTAACTATAAGTATCCAAATACTAACGTGGGTAACTATAAGTTCGGAAACAAAAGCCCACACCGGGGCCCACACCGAGGCCCACACCGGGGCCCACACCGGGGCCCACTACGGGGCGCACACCGGGGCCCACACCGGCGCCCACACCGAGGCCCACACCGGGGCCCACACCGAGGCCCACACCGGGGCCCACACCGAGGCCCACACCGGGGCCCACACCGAGGCCCACACCGGGGCCCACACCGGGGCCTACTACGGGGCGCACACCGGCGGTGGCTGCGGTCGTAGCTGCCCTCACTGATTTACACGTTTAATTATGCAGCGTAATGATGTTTCGTTCAATTGCTTCACAAACGTAGCCATAAAACCCTATTTACGTCCAGTGAAGTAAACCAGCGGAACCGCTGAAGCTTTGCGGACAAATGGTGGAACTTGGAACATTATTTAACGAAACAGACAAGAGTAAGAACAATACCACAATTGTTTACCTTCTTGTATTTAAATGTGCACTCGGAACAGACACAATGGGAATGCTCACTCATTTTCGGAACTGTTTTATTTTACTGATAAACACCAAATTAACATTACAAAATATTCTAATTTTTAGATTCATTATTTCAAATTTAGTAAATACAAAAATGATTTAAGATCTTTCAGTATTAGAAAGAAAGAAGAAGAAAACAATAATGAATCATTTATATAATACGTATATCTTAACGTACGTCGTGATGGTGCAGTGGCTTAGGCCTCGCCTCTTGTGCTTCAGGTTGGGGGTTGAAACCTGGGGCGAACAACCTGCCAATGTGACTTTTTCAATTCATACCTATGTACGTATTTCCTAATTTTATCTTAGAAATCTCTGACATCGGTGAAGGAAAAAATTGGGGGGAAACCTGGACTAATATCAGTCTGCAATCGCCCACCCATCTTGAGCAAGCGTGGTGATTAATGCTCGTGCCTGCTCTGTATGAGAAGAGGCGTTTACCCTGCAGTGGGACAGTAATAGGCTGGTATTTTCTTAAATATTATTTTGTGACTTAATGGTAACGTGATTAGTGTCAAGATCCCTATTGCGGCAGTAGGCAGTAGGCAGTAGGCAGTAGGCAGTAGGCAGTAGGCAGTAGGAGATCAAACTCTTCTTATTACATTTAGAGAAATCCCTGTAAATTCCGAACCAGTAATATTAACTATCAGACGGAGAACTGATCCGCGAACACGTTAGGTATGTAGATACTACATAGATAGATACCGCACACTCTATCTAGCCGCTAGATAGAGGGTGAAATATTGATATAATGCAAACGCTAGATTCTAGCGCTTTTATTATATTTCTGGCTGCACCACTCAGTGTAGAGGAGCAGAGCGGCGCGGCGGCGGCGGTCCAGTGCTCCGGCGGTCCGGCGGTCCAGTGCTCCGGCGGTCCGGTGGTCCAGTGCTCCGGTGCTCAAGACTGCCGCCACGTAGCACCCTATCGATGTGTTACCACGTGGCGCAATGATGATCCATTTCATTCCAAAATAACTTTTCATTTACACGTCACTTTACGAAATGAAGAAATAAAGTACCTCCTTAACCTTTGACATATGAACTCAAACTCATATTGAATTCGTCCTAACTCCGTCACAAATATAAAGGAATGCGGAACGAGGGATAACATCAATAAACCGAAACAGACATCTGACAGCTGACAATTGTGTTGTTTGTGTCGCCGCGCTCGGTTGTGCCGAACTGCCAGCCTGCCCCTGACTAAAATACATACGGTAAGTAGACCGTTTCTCGCACAAATGTCGGCCTATATCAAGTAGGTCAGCATCGGCACCACTATCTTCCTGCAGGATACCAATGTCTCTAACAAGCAGCATTCTGACGGCAGGCGTCGAGTGGCTGACATGCTGGTCATACACGTGTAGGTGTCCAGGTGTCCTAACACTACTAGCCCGGAGTATATTACTTGCCCCTCGGCCGTCGACCCTTCGACAAACATATGTTTATGATAAAATTATGAATTTTACGACCACAAATACGCTATTTAGGTTTTATTAGAACAACGTACAATAGCATTCCTTTCAAAGAATTGTCGCCAGTAATATAATATTATATCTCGTAGAAACGACTGTGTCGTTGATATCGGTCCAACACCCAAGTGACTGTAGACATCGGTCCAACACCCCAGTGACTGTGGACATCGGTCCAACACTCCAGTGACTGTAGACATCGTTCTTAAACCCAGTGACTGTAGACATCGGTCCAACACCCCTGTGACTGTGGACATCGGTCCAACACCCCAGTATCTGTGGACTTCGGAGCATTCCGGAGCCTGCAGGTCACGCTCCAGCGAACCACGAGTCTAGCATGCACACCAAGTAGTACGTATTAGCTATTGTGACTTAACACCTTAAACGCCAAACAATACATATACTATTATGTCTCGTGGTCTGGCAGTTAAGTGTTCATGAAATTATTTACCAACCCACTAAAAAAGCAAAAAATAAAAGCCTTTGTTTGCATAAAAATTCAACAGACTAAAAAAAACACTAATACTAAGTGTAAAATAACTATAATTTCGGATGTCGGTGGCAAACAATTAATGAATTGGAACAACCCAAGCCCCCGACTTCCGTAATGTGAAGTGAGTTTTGACGTTAATTGGTGGTGCTTCACCACCTGAAAATGCAATTATTCAGTTGGGATGTGAGAATTTCCAAATTTAAAGGTTGAGTCGCATCCCGTTATACTTTGTGTACTCACACACTCCTATAAGCGTGGAGCTAAGTTACACCAGTATTAACTTTGATTTAACCGAACGTTTTTCGAGGTTTTATCCGTGTGTTGTCACTTGCTACTCCACCAGGTATAGGTTCTTCTTCTGAAGGTACGTACAGGTAGGTGCACAGTATCTGACACGCATACACCTGTCGTGCTAACGATCAGGCTGGCGTTACAAATAATTGCATGGGACATGTGAGGGGTCCAGGCTACATAGCGTACATCACGTGTCGTGGGCCTGATCACTTTCTGTAACTTTTACTAAATATAATTATATATTACATAAACACATTAATGGGCTCGAAATAAAATTAAACTGAAGTTCCATTCAGAGAATAAAAGTTTCATTCAGTTAATAACTTTAGCAAACCGCAAACATATTGTGTCGAATGAACGCCGCTCTCCGGTTTGTTTGTCCGCGTCTCACCGCGCCGCGCCGCGCCGCACTACACCGCGTCTCTCCGCGACACAGATTACTGCGCCGCGCCGCGACAATATCCTCTAATTTACTTATTTCCGTTCCCTTTGACGGCGCCAAACATTCGCGGAGGGACGAATTCTTAGCCTCACAGCCTGGGCGCCCATTCCAGCCTTATTCAATTGTTGTGGCTAATCGCGCCGGTATGTCTCCCCCGTCCCTCGCAGCCCGCGCCTCGCAGCCTGCGCCCCGCACCCCTCGCCCCGCACCCCGCGCCCCGCAACCCGCGCCCCGCACCCCGCGCCCTCCTCTCTGCCTCGCACTTATCTATAAGCGCCGCTCTGCACGCTCGGTGCTCTGGGCCGATGTATTACAAAAGGATTTTTCCACCGATTTCCCCACAAACTGGATAAACCCGGATTTAGATCGAACGAAATATACCGTCAGCGAATTCCTCACCCGTTTTTATCCGCCTCAAATAAGACGATTTCATGGTGCTCAGTTCGGAACGCCAAATAAGAAAATATTAGCACTCGTCGGTCACCGGGACTTCCTTATCTGATGAAACGATTCGATGCGCCCCCATGAAGATATTTCACGAAATATCCTTTTAAAACTTATTACGACTTTTTATTACTGAATCAAGTCGCGACAGAGAGGGTGTCTGTCGCTCATAAGATGTAGGTGCCCGCATGTCAACCTTACCCAACCTGTGAGTACGTACGTCTCTACAAGTGACAGAATTGTTTGAACCTTCAATCGCCTCGTGCGGGGTTGCAGCCGCACGAGGCGATTGAAGGTTCAAACAAGGTTAAGGTTCAAACGGACGCACGAGCTCCTCACTTTTGAAATCAAATGACTGACAGTCTGATAACTCTTAACCGTAAAAACAATAAAATAAATTAATAAATTAGTACCGCAACGAAATTCATAACTTATCCTCACCATGACTAAAGGGAAATGATAATGCGAGAGCGTCATCAATACGGCAATAAATACTTAACACCGCTATTTAGAAAATGATGTATTAGTACAACGCCAATAGTGGGTGCCCCAATGCTCGAGGTATGCGAAACGAAACAGAACGAAAGTTAGTTTTGCGGTTTATTAATTTTAAATCATCTCCGTGATTGTATGCCCAATCGATGTTCTGTAAAAATAAATAAATAACTTATTTTGATAAGGTTGTTGTTTAAATATTCATCCAAAAGTAAGTATGCCGAAAAAATACACTATTAAAACTTAAAAAAGCTATGTAAAAGATAAAATATAAAAGATAGCTCTATGGTATCGCGGACTTTTTTGTAGAACTATTTAAGACGGATCAGATTGCCATACATTGTTTTCCATTTTAAACAACTATTAAGGCAGCGCATATAAATAATTATTTTTTGAGAGGTATTTATTTCCGACTTGCTAGACTAACATTGCGATGAGTTTTAAATTAAATGTTTATAAACGCACCCACGACACAGGAGACATTCCTAGTCTGGGGCAAAGTAAGAAAGACTAGAAAGGAATGAAGCCCGAAAAAAAAAGAGCCATTTGGATCTGTATGTGCCTCAGTGTGGTCAAACGCCGGGGCTTAAGCCAGCTCACCCCTGCGGTCTGTCGGGCGATTCCCTTCCATTGCTCCCGCCCGTGTACTCCAACCCTGTGTTCATTAGCAAATCATTAGTTAAAACCTAAAAGAACATTCCAAAGAGTTTCTCAAAGTTTTCATTCAAATCTGTCGGAACGTACTACGTCATGAGACGAGCTCTACCTACATCTATACTCATATTATAAAGAGGTTACATTTATAGGTATGTAAGTTTGTATGTAGGGGGTGTTTATATATGTATCTCCAGAACTAATGATCCAATTCCAAAAAATATTTCACTGTTAGAAAGCTATATTATTCTTGAGTGCTACATTATACGTGAGGGCTATAAAGTATGTTTATATGATGCATATTAGCCAAGCTATCGCGAAGTTAGTCTAGCAAGTCGGAAATAAATACCTTTTAAAACAGAATTGTTCGAATGCGTTGTCTTAATATATGTAGTTGTTTAAAATGGAAAACAATGTATGGCAATCTGCTCCTACTTAAATAGTTATACAAAAAATTCCACAACACCATATTTATTTTATCTTTTACAAAGTTCTTAATGTTTTATAAAAGTATTTTTTGGACATACTTACATTTGGATGAATATTTAAACAACAAAGTATCAATCCTTATCAAATTAAATGATTTATTTCTTTATTACAAGGATAAGATTAAGATAAGATTTTCCCTATACAGTATGTCAATTGGTCATACAGTTTCGGAGATAATTACAAATTACTAAACCACATAATTACTTCGGTTCAAACCGCTCGCGCGTAGAACATGGGTCGCGAACGTGTTAGTTTAGCCTTACCTATAGTTGGCGTTATGCAAACACATAATGTTCTGAATCGCGGTGTTCAACATTTTCGCGGATTGATGACGCTCTCGATTCATCATTTCCCTTTTGTCAAATTGATATTTACATTTTTACGATAAAGAGAAATCAGGATATCAGTTTTTTTTTTTTAATTTCAGGACGTGCTTTGCGTGGTTACAGCCGCAAAGGTTGATTGAAGGTTCAGCTACGCTTAGCGAGGTCAGTCTATGGATGGGTGACTGTTCGTGGTATACCGAGACTCTTTCGTGTCTCGGAAAACACTTTAAGCCGTTGGTCCCGGCTGTCATTTGTAGATCTTTGAAGTAGTTACGGGTAGTCAGAAGCCCGAAAGTCTGACAACCTGACTAACAAAGGGGTATCGTGTTGCCCAGTAACTGGGTTCCAAGGAAAGCAATCGCTGCATGTAAAATACTGGTATTTAGCTGCAACCGGTCAGACTGAAAAGGGATTGGGAAATGGCTAGGCAGATGAGTAGTTCAATTTAATTCGTTGCTTTAGCAACTTTGGTCTCCTCTTCTTCGTAAATTCATAATTCTGTCTGTTGTATGTATTGTAGTTTATAAATAACCTCAAGTATACTCAAGTTGCAATCAAAATCGAATTGTTGTGAAGTAATTTATAAAAGAAAAACATAAATAAAATATCAAATTTCTCTTTGGTTTGTTGTGTCTTCTGTATTGGTAAAAAGTTAAAATTGTTGGTTTTCGTTCTATTACATTCTTCCAGTTGCAATATAATAGAGGGGAAAGATTGTATTGTTTGTTTGCTATGGATACACTCAGAACCTACTTTAAGAACCTACAAGGTACATTATCAGCGAGTGACACATTAGGCTGTATTTTATTTTCAAAACTACGCTTTCAAGGGGGTGGAGGTGATATTAAAGTTCGGCGGGAACAGTTCGCGAGCCGCGCGGGCAAAGTCGCGGGCGTTTAATAAAGGTATGTATACATTATTCTTCGACACGTAAAGCGCTTGTATAGAGGTGTATAAATATTTGGAGCCAGGATATTACTGTATGGTGATCGATTTATAGATCAAAAGAATGGGCCACAAAGGGCTTCATGTGTCGACACGTGTGCGGTAATGAAACAAGAGCGATGATCCCGGTCCCGCGACACCGCGACACCGCGTCTCGTCAAATTGCCAATTTGAGGACCGCACGTCACCACCTTCCGCACCGCACCGCACCGCTCCGCACCGCACCGCACCGCACCGCACCGCTCCGCACCGCACCGCAGCGCATCATGCTACGTCATGCGCAACATGCGTCAAAGGATTGCCGCGACAGACGGGACATGCGGGTTAACTCATTTAAAGCCTATTCTTCCTTGTTTTGTAAACGCTGTGCACGCTGAACCGGTCGCGTTCCGCTGGGCGGAGCACACACCACGACACAGCACCAAACAGTGGCTCCTTTGTCGGCCGTGAGTGCACCGCCCTTTGACATCGTACCGCTCCTCAATTCCCAAATATTGGATGATGCTCAGATATTCGATAGCTAGTAATAGCAGGAGGCCTGCGCCCGCCCTGCTCACGTGAACCAACACCTGAACATCTCACGTAACTACACTATTTGGACAAGTGTGCAACTGTCACTGGAAATGGAATTCAATAAAAACAAACGATTACTTTTCGCTCAGTTTAACTACAGAACCCTATTTTTTTAAATTAGACGGCAGGCAATGGAACCGAATCTGACCGAATGATTGTAAGTTAAGCCCAAGTTTGTGAGCAAATTTCCCGTGAACTAATTGAGTATTTAAAGGGGAACTAAAAGTTGGAAGACGGATCGTCCGTTACGCAGCGGGCGGCGCCGGGCGGCGGCGGCGAGCGGAGCTCGCAATATACACTCGTAACTCGTAACTGGATCGCGCCGCACTTTTCACAAAATTGGCGGGTATCAGTGACATAGAGCGCACCGCACGCCGCGCGCCGCGCCTAGTGCGGAGCGAGCGGAACCCAATCGACGCGTGACGACGTCGGCACGTAACGACACACACGTTATAAAGCGACTCTCAAATTGCTATTAGCGTGCCACATTAACCCGGCCGCGTGTCACACACAGACGCGCGCCCCCGCGCCCTCAGTTCCGGTAGTCTCACAGCAGTACAGTGCTGGTAGGTAATCTCGGCGGCGCAAAACAAAGTAGATACTTTATATAATTAGATGAGAGCGCGCGAGCCCACGACGCTTGTGCACTCGGACAACGGCCGCGCAAAAAGGGACGAACTCCCGGCGGCCGCCTTTGTGACGCGCTTTTATTTACTTACTTCAACATTTCAGTTATTTCCAGGCGAGCGGTCACTGAAGCCCCTGAAACACTTCACGCTCGCTCCCGCCCCCGCCGGGCTCGTTTGACGATAGCTACCTACGGCTACTAGTATACATATGCATACACATCATCTTTATCTAAGTACACAAATAGCGTGCTTTTACGTATAACGAGTGCGCTCCGACATCAATCACAATCACAAGACACACTAAGTGTGATTGATTAGAGCCCGATTGGAACATCTATTTAAATAATGTACTCTAAAAGAGTGGAGGCCTGTTAATATTATGAAAGTTCCGATATAAACACATAAATCAGACAGATAGCGCAGTGGAGCGACGCCGGATTCGTATGACGTAGCGTGCGGCTACCGGCGCCGGCGCCGGCGCCACACGCCGCGCGCTCCTACCGTCACGTGCTGTCGTGACTACACCTGTAGGTTGCAAAGCTGACACCTAGCCACACACAGCCATACACAGCCACACACAGCCACACACAGCCACACCCAGCCACACACAGTCACACACAGCCACACCCAGCCACACTACAGCACTGGGGTGTCAGCGATACTAATATTTCCAACTCGTACTCTGGTCATGATTACTATACTTCATATTCTTTATTAAAATGGAGTCCAAAATACAGCAGCGAATGAATCACTCCTCGGAGACTTGTTTGTTTAGAGCAGTACTTACCGCTCATTAAAGAACGCGTCGATGTAATAATTTAGTGAAGACTATTACAAATTGCGGCCATTATACACTGAAGCGGTTGCGGGCGTCGTTTGTGTGTTTTTATCTGCGGCGGTTAGCAGTCGCGCCACGTCCGCATATTAGACGTGCCCCTCCCCCGATCACCCCCGCACACCCCCGCCCGTGTCTTGCTTAAATAAGTCATTGTGTGTTACTAAATACAATCTGTACCGGGGAAGTTCCGCTTATTCACAACTGAAGGTACCGCTCGGGAAATGCATTATTTGGTTAATTTTCCTACTGACCTCACTAGGAAACGAAAGTTCGGCGAGTGTAAAGAGAACAAATAATGTTAGGTCAGTCAAATCGAATATTAAAATCGCAAACTGACGGCTAACACGCGATTTTTTAATATTTGTTAGGACCACTACCAGTAGCGTATGTGCGAGTTTCCAGCTTCCGAAAGACCTGTGCTAACTTTTGCAGCACTCGAAATAAAAAAAGAACAGTGCAATTTTTTATAGAACATGTTAAAAACGTTTTAAAGAAGACTATAATTTACTCGATTTAAAACCAGAACCAGCTCTGCAATCAATGAAGTTTCCCATTTTTTGGATTACTTATAGGATTTGTGAAAACTATATGGCTTTCCGCGGTTTTTCGCGTGTTGCAAAGTTAGCACAACTGGTAGTGGTCATAAAAACATATTAAAAATCAGAAGTAGGCGTTTGTTTGCAATTATAGCGATTTCTAGAGTAAGACAAGATTGACCTATGTACTTAATCTGCAAAATAAATAATGAAAATCCTTGGTACATATTACATGAAATTCAGCTTTTTACGAACTTTAAAGCTGTGCTTCATGCGTTCTGCCGTTCTATGCATCATGCACCTCGCCCCGTCACCCCACATGCACCTCGCCCCGTCACCCCCACATGCACCTCGCCCCGTCACCCCACATGCACCTCGCCGCGTCACCCCACATGCACCTCGCCCCGTCACCCCACATGCACCTCACCCCGTCACCCCACATGCACCTCGCCGCGTCACCCCACATGCACCTCGCCGCGTCACCCCACATGCACTTCGCCCCGCACCCCCACATGCACCTCACCCCCGCACCACCACATGCACCTCGCCCCCACGCCCCCACACCCCCACATGCACCTCGCCTCGCACCCATACATGCACCTCACCCCCGCACCACCACATGCACCTCGCCCCCACGCCCCCACACCCCCACATGCACCTCGCCCCCGCACCCCCACATGCACCTCGCCCCCGCACCACCACATGCACCTCGCCCCCACGCCCCCACACCCCCACATGCACCTCGCCTCGCATCCCCACATGCACCTCGCCCCCGCACCCCCACATGCACCTCGCCCCCGCACCCCCACATGCACCTCGCCCCCGCACCCCCACATGCACCTCGCCCCCGCACCCCACATGCACCTCGCCCCCGCACCCCCACATGCACCTCGCCCCCGCACCCCCACATGCACCTCGCCCCCGCACCCCACATGCACCTCGCCCCCGCACCCCCACATGCACCTCGCCCCCGCACCCCCACATGCACCTCGCCCCCGCACCCCCACATGCACCTCGCCCCCGCACCCCCACATGCACCTCGCCCCCGCACCCCCCATGCACCTCGCCCCCGCACCCCCACATGCACTTCGCCCCGCACCCCCACATGCACCTCACCCCCGCACCACCACATGCACCTCGCCCCCACGCCCCCACACCCCCACATGCACCTCGCCTCGCACCCCTACATGCACCTCACCCCCGCACCACCACATGCACCTCGCCCCCACGCCCCCACACCCCCACATGCACCTCGCCCCCGCACCCCCACATGCACCTCGCCCCCGCACCACCACATGCACCTCGCCCCCACGCCCCCACACCCCCACATGCACCTCGCCTCGCATCCCCACATGCACCTCGCCCCCGCACCCCCACATGCACCTCGCCCCCGCACCCCCACATGCACCTCGCCCCCGCACCCCCACATGCACCTCGCCCCCGCACCCCACATGCACCTCGCCCCCGCACCCCACATGCACCTCGCCCCCGCACCCCCACATGCACCTCGCCCCCGCACCCCCACATGCACCTCGCCCCCGCACCCCCACATGCACCTCGCCCCCGCACCCCCACATGCACCTCGCCCCCGCACCCCACATGCACCTCGCCCCCGCACCCCCACATGCACTTCGCCCCGCACCCCCACATGCACCTCACCCCCGCACCACCACATGCACCTCGCCCCCACGCCCCCACACCCCCACATGCACCTCGCCTCGCATCCCCACATGCACCTCGCCCCCGCACCCCCACATGCACCTCGCCCCCGCACCCCCACATGCACCTCGCCCCCGCACCCCCACATGCACCTCGCCCCCGCACCCCACATGCACCTCGCCCCCGCACCCCCACATGCACCTCGCCCCCGCACCCCCACATGCACCTCGCCCCCGCACCCCCACATGCACCTCGCCCCCGCACCCCCACAAGCACCTCGCCCCCGCACCCCACATGCACCACACATAAACTTACTCGCAGCTGCAACGCACACGTCGCCTCGTGTAACTCACCGAGTCGTCAATGCGGAATGACATTAGCTCGACCTCTACTCGTAAGTGCTCCACCACTACCAAGTGGCAGCGGCGCTCGGCCCGGCGCACTGTGGCCGGCCGCTGGCCGCCGGCCGCCGGCGTCCAATATCTGCGCTCTTACGAGATGTCGTTTATCAATCCGTCTCTGATTCCATTCCATTATGACTTCGGACTTGAATCTGACGTTTTTATTACCGAGAGGCGAGCGCCGAAGGCTGAAAGCCGAGAGTCGCGCGCCCGCCGACCGGGCAGCGAGGGGACACTCTTCTCACGCCACTAGCCGCACCCGACCATGTCTGCACTTATAATTCGTGGCGTCGGGTCCAGCCGTGTTCGTCGGCTACAGACGCGGCTTGCACACCTCACGAGTGACCACCGAGACACCCGGCGCCAGCAGACTACACGCTCACCCGTAGTGTAGATATAGAGGTAAGCACATCGGTACGACTTTCTTCTATTTCTGTCCATATAACGAGATTTAAAATGCCTCAAATTGGAGCCGCCCCGCAATAAAAGGGCGAATCGGATTTACATTAAATTGAAGACAATTGACAAATGTAGCGCGACGTGACCCTCCCCGCCCCCCGCGCCCCCGCGCCCCCGCGCCCGCCTGCTGATCACCTGACTTGCCGAGCAAGCTGCTCTGTTAGCTAATCATATCTCAGAATTATACTACAACCAATTTGTACATAGCTACAGTGACAGCCAAAATAGTTTGTCGGAATAACTTATTGCTTAGTACGGGTATTTATCAATAAATTCAACAAGACATAAGTCGTTGTCACGTTTTAAAGTCGAATGAGCAAACGTTTAGCCACCGGCATCGCAGCCAAGAGCAGCGCTATACACAAAAGGCATTAAATCAAAACGCCGACAGCAGCACTCGGCACTCGGCTCTCGGCGCTTGGCTCTCAGCTCTCGGCTCAAAACGAAAAAAAATACAAACGTTTCTCCACAATGAAATTAATTCAGAGTAAAATTCCCCTGACGCCGCGGACGTTTTACTTTGTTTCGTACTTTTTATGAGTTGCCTACCGCCGCCGCGCCGCCGCCGTACCGCCGCGCCGCAGCCGCGCCCCCGCCGCGCCGCCGCCGCCGCTGTAAGAGACTATCTGCGCCCCTTGCTCGCTTAACGCCAACGAGCGGAGCGACAAATCAACTGTAAGATTGAACGGCAACCTGCTCCATTTGTCGTAGCAAAGCAAAGCCTGCCTCGCCGACTTACCTCCGCGTCGTAATCCGCCATGATGTCCGGCTCGCTAAGTAAACCCACTCATCAGCTTCTTAACCCGAGGAGAGACCGGAGGAGGAGGGAGGAGGGAGGAGGGAGGGGGGGGGGTTACACACCACTCACATAGATATTAATGCTCATGCCTTTCCTGTATGAGAAGAGGCCTTTGGCCTGCAGTGGGACAGTAACAGGCTGGTATTATTATTTGTTATGTCGTAAGTCTTTTTATTTCATTAAAATTATACAATTATTAATATATGAAGAAATAAAATAAAATAAATAATCATAGGCCATTGGCCAAAAAAAAGGCCAGCCCTCTGGTCACGTGAAGAGTCGACCAAACGCTTCGCGATTTCTCGAAAAACTAAATGGGCACACGGACCCCATGGCCCTAGTGTTTCAACCCCAAACGGCTCAAACATATAACTTCCAGTTAGGTTGTTGTATTTTCGCCGTTTGAGGTTTTCTGCACCTGCAGCAGCCGCACCTGCACAATCCACCGTACTAGGAAGATGGGATGGCGCAAGGGTGTCGACACATGTTGCATCCCACACCAAAGGCCTACCCATCTTCCAAGGTATTATGGTCATTCCATCTGGTCTCTTACCATCGTCGCGTGCCAAGCCACTGGGTTCTAAAATAGCTGGTACCCCGGCGGTGGCAAGAGCACGACGGATGATGTCATTAATACTGGCGTGTCGGGCTATGCGACCTGCACTTTTACTGCAGGATAGGCCATGGTGTCCGAGGCAATCGACTGCTTCACCGCATTGACAACGATGTGGAGCTCCGCAAGGAGCGCCCAGACGCAGACATGTAGCGAGCCGGAAGGTAGTGTCACCCAGCATGGTGCCAATGTTGGGTGACGGTAAAGCCTGAAGCCAAAGGCCCGACTCCCACGTACCCACAGCCAGCAAGCTATTATTGTTATTGTAGTATTTACATAATTTATTTTTTTACTTGTTGACGATTTTCTGAAATAATTTCTACTACCCATAATATGACTCACAATGATTCTGAACATCATTTTGGTTGTAAATAAATATTTCAATTAATTAACGACGTTGGAAGTAATAAAAGATGTGTTAAATGTTTAAACTGTAGATGCTTTGCACAATCATAAGGATTGTGCAGCGTAGGTCCACAAAGTTCGAGCCACTCCTGCTATGTTTGGCCTCCCGATACTAAGAAGGATGTTCAACAAAAGATGCACCGCACGAGTCGTGTGTGTTGTGTGCGTGTGTCACGCGAGTGTGGCGAACAGGTGGGACTTGAATTTGATAACAACGTTCAACCGCTACCAGGGAGTCAGATCGAAGTAATGTTACCAGTAGATATCACCGCCCCCCCTCCCCACCCCACCTCCACTGCGCCGCGCCGATACCGCGGCCGCAGATGTGAATAGCTTAGTTTATTGCTCTCCGACGGATACATCGGCGACACATCGCGCCACACATATAACGTTACCGTTTAGCGTGCGACAGAGGCCGGCGCGTGTCACGGTTACACAGGTAGGCACGGATGCATGACCCGCGAAGGACACGGGGACCAAAGCCACTAACTAACCTATTATCTTGATATATGTAAAGGCTTCATGTTTTATCTTTAAAATAGCACTTGAATTATTATCCTTAGGCTTGTAGAACGTACGACACTTGAGGAAAATAATCGTTATTGTCCCGCACAATATTATGGGATTCGTAAACATACAAGTGTCACTCGCTATACGTATTGTACGAACAGACACACAGGTGGAAATGTGTACCGTAGCGATAACAAAACACTTTATGTTGAACATGTACAGACTGAACGTTTGGTACATGACATAGAGTCAACAAATATTTGGTTGAACAGAATGTCTATAATGTATAAACGGGTGATTGGACATTGAAGCCATTCCTCGAACGGGTTACTGTACACAGTTGTACCGGAGCGTGTTGGGAAGTAAGCTGACCCGCGAACTTGTGGCGAACCTTGCTGGATTCCAGTTCTTTATTTGTGGTTTAAGAACTTTGTTTTACTCGATCCTATCCATACTTTGTAAGCAGCTTGACTGATGTACAGTTGCGGTGCATGATTCGCAATAGACGAATTGAATGCTCTGAGGCAGCCGGCACTCTGTGCTGGTCACTTTACATTTACCATATAACTTCACATTCACTAAACTTCACATTTATCATATAACTATAACCATCACTTCGCCCGCGACTTCGTCCGCGTGGATTTCGTACATTTCCATTCGAACTTTAACATCACCTCCACACCTTTTAAAGCGTAGTTTTGAAAATGAAATATAGTCTAATATGTATCTCGCTGATAACTTTTAGGTTCTGAAGGTAGTTTTTGTGTTTTTTCATAACAAACAAAAAAATATTCCTCTTCAATATAATGCAACCAAATGAAATTAATAGAACGACATCCAACAATTTGAACATTTCACCAAAATACTCGTAGAAAGACACAACAGACCAAAGAGAACTTTTGATATTTTGTATTGTTTTTTCTATTTTAAATTACTTTAAAACAATTCGAATTTTGTAACAATTTGAGTATACTTGAGGTTATTTATAAACAACAATACATACAACAGACAGAATTACGAATTTACGAAGAAGTAAGAACAAAGTTTTAACAACGAATTAAATTGAACGACTCATCTGCCTAGCCATTTCCCAATCCTTTTCCAGTCTAACCGGCTGCAGCTGAATGCCAGTATTTTACATGGAGCTATTGCTTATCTGACCTCTGCAACCCAGTTACTGGGCAACACGATACCCCTTTGTAAGACTTGTTGTCAGGCTTCTGACTACCCGTAACTTCTTCAAAGATCTACAAATGACAGCCGGTAACAACGGCTTAAACACACGACCGAGGCACGGAGGAGTTTCGATATATATCGAACAGTCACCCATCCGTAGACTGACCTCGCTACGCGTAGCTGAACCTTTAATTGGTCTGTGCGGCTGTAACCACGCGAATTCCTTACTTTTGAAATTAAAAGACTGATAGACTGATAACTCTTAACCGTAAACAAACAAAATTTAGATATATAGAACGATATTCAAAACTTTTCATCAACTTGACATAAAGGGAATGATGTATCGAGAGCGTCATCAATCCGCGAAAATTATGTCCTTGCATAACGCCAACTACAGGTAAGGCTAAGCTAACACGTTCGCAACCCATGTTCTATGCGCGAACGAAAGTAATTATGCTCTTCAGTAATTTTAAATTATCTCCGAAACTGTATGACCAATTGACATACTGTCAAGGGCAAATCTTATCTCCATGATATCCTTGTTATAACAAAATATATATAATTTATTTTGATAAGGATTTATACTATCTTGTTTAAATATTCATCCAAATTAAGTAAGTAGTAAAAATACTTTTTTGAAACATAAATAGCTATGTAAAAGACAAAATATAAAAGATAACTATATGGTATAGCGGACTTTTATGTAGAACTATTTAAGACGGCTGGTCCGTCTTATTACCTTACATTATTTTCTATTTTAACTACTATTAAGGCAGCGCAGGCAAATAATTATATTTTTACAGGCATTTATTTCGTACTTGGTAGACTTACATTGCGATAGCTTGACTAATATGCATACTGTAATAATAATTTTAAATTCTGACAAGTATGTATTAGCGCAAGGACGCGAACCTTTTAAAGTTCCTATGATGTTCGTACTCGTAGCACCGTAGCACCGTAGCACTGAAGCACCGTAGCACCGTAGCACTGTAGCACCGTAGCACCGTAATGCCCACGAAAATTCAGCACGAACGTAGCACTTTCGTAGAAGTGCGATGGAGCATGAACTTCTTACTCGGATTGCTCTTGGCACTAAGATATATTTGCAGCAGCTTTTATAACACGAAAATAAGACTAAAGTGAGCTACGTGTAGGAGATTAGTAGCTGTAGGAGCAATACAGAAGGTTGTAGCTCGTAAAGGCACTTGTGTAGGAAATTGTAGTGCGTACAGGTGCTTGAAGTAATTCGTAGCGCCTAGGGGCACTTGAACAAGTTTGTAGCGCGTAGAGGCACATGTACAGTACATGAGCCTGTTGAGGAGGTGCATACTTTATTGGTTTTCCACATGCTTTACACGGTTTACATGTACTCTCACATATAATCATACGACTATTATAGTAGGTATTATTTTAGAGGAGAAAGAAGATCTTCAAATGATTAAATATACAGTAAAATGTTTTATGGCATGAGTGTTTGAAGACGGTTAAGGCGTGCGGCCGCCCGGCTGGCGCGCACGTGGCGTGTGCTGGGCGTCCTAATTTCACACAAATGATACCAAATACTCCATTGTTTCTGGTTTATCAGCGCAGATATGACGTATTCATATTCCCAGATAAAATAATCTTTCATTTAATTTACCATGAGCGTGCGGTTGACTGTACACTGGTTAAGAAATGTACAGAACTTAGTCGCAAACGCATGACATTATGATTTCAAGGGAACCAACATATTATGGAGGCACTTTTGAACAGTCACAGGTTCAAGAGTCGGTCAGTTAGTTGCCCAGCTGTTCCGCAATGTAGAATTCTGTCTAATCTCTCATACACAGAAGGCGCGGCACCAAATTGCTGCTATACGTACATGAGAACAAAGTTTTATAAAGCAGTACATGACAGAACGTCCAACTAAACAGTTACTCGAAGTCTCTCCCCGAGGGTTTTCCGAAACGTGTTCAAGTATGTTAGTTAAGGAGCTAGACGCTATTTTCTATGTGCTTTTAAATCTTACTTGTCTTCACTTTCTGAATATTTCTTTTCTATGTTAACATTGACTAATGGACCGTGGGGTCCGAGTGAGTGTCCATATATTCTACTCAAACAGATCTGAAAACGTTTGATGGACGCTTCCCGTTACCCAATGGCTGGCTTCTACTTTGGCCAGAGGGTAAGCATTGCAATACAACGTGGCGTGGCCCATCAATGCAGGCTTTTGGGATTTTGGCCAGTCGACAGCGATGCATACTATTTGTACTTATTACACACTATTAGTTAGTTAGGTTATTTATTTGTTATTATTAATACATATTTACTGTAAACACCTTTTCTATAAATAAATAAGTACTTAAATAAATCCTTAAAATATGGTCTACCATCATGTTGAAGGTTTTTTGTGATTAAAATGATTTTGCTTCAATTTTTCAAAAGCATTGGGCTCATAATGATTAGTTTCTTTACGGACAGTACTCAGACACAAAAGTCGTATAAGTTTACTGTGCTTCATCTGGGAATACCCCTTGCTCTGCACGCTGATCAAATGTTAAAGTTAAACCTTAATAATGGATTGACAACAGGGACTAGCAGAGTGTTCGGCCGCCGCACCGCGCGCTCGGCGAGCTGGCGAGCGGCGGAGGCGACGCGGACGCGGACTGACTGATTGCACTCGGTCCGTGGACAGAATATTAAATCGTCCTCCACTCCACTTGGACTTGGAACACAAGAACGCACTCACGCTGAGCATTTAGCTGCTAAGAGCGCGGAGCGACCTCATCACGTGAAGTACAACGGATTTCATTCCAGGGAGTACATCGGTCGCGAAGGCACGCGCCTCTCGTGTATTCTGCAATGTCTATGAAGGTGGAAGTTACAGCCGACGCGGGACGCTCGATAAAAGCAATACATTTCTTGTCAGTATGTAATATCGGCGCCCAGCGGGCACTAAGTGTCCGGCGGTGTCGCAGCCTCTCCATTGTTAGTTTGGGGATTACTAAAGTTACAATCGAAACGCTTATATTGACCTCCCTGTTACTGAAATATTGAGCGAGCAACTCATGCAAAGTGCATAAACTCACAGAGTAGTGCGATAACTTGACAAACGGCCACATGCTAACGACCCGAGTTCGGACCGGTGCGGGCCGGTGCGGGCCGGTGCGGGCCGGTGCGGGCCGGCGTGGGCCGGCGCGGGCCGGCGCGGGTCGGTGCGGGCCGGACCCACCATCACTTGTTACTTGCGCTACATTGTTACTCACCAAGTTACCGCTATAAGGCAATTGGAAACTTTTAGCGGAGATCAGGGAGTAACGAGCGGTCGGCATGACTGGGCGGCTTGCGGGTTAGTGTTATGACGTGCCGCCGCAGCCTGCCACTGAGGCGCGACGCCCGCCCATCAATCAATGCCCCCAACCCCTCCCCCGCCCGCCGCTCCGCCACGCCACCCACACATTCTTTCCTTATTCCACCAAGTAATTTAATTAAACTGTCGAAGAATCTTACTTTTATTCCAGTAAATGAGAGTTTTCACTATCTCAAATTGCGTAAAAAAATTAATCGCGGTTTGTTTTTACTGTGAACCTTTATTTAATGACTGAAGAAAAAGATCTGTTGCCTTTGACTATCTGGCAGACAGGAACATACCGCGGTGTGTGGTGCGTGCAGCGGGAAGCTGTAAAACACAGCACTAAAGAAAAGTGTAAATAAGAAACAAATGTATAGTAATGGGAAAAAACATGGGGTGCATAGTGTCAATAGTTATAAACATTTTCTATTTTGCTATGGTTACTGTCATTCACAGCGGGCTCCATGTATCGGCGTGTATTCTTCAATATTACATGCTGTGTTGACATTTGGACCCCGGTTGAGAAGACATTCAAAGATTTTAAAGTTACCAATATGAACAGCAAGAGTTAGTGGTGTAACGTTACAATTATATTTTTACGCGCTTTTAATGAAAAAAAGCGTGGGGTGCATAGTGTATATGGATCGTGGAAGGATAGAGTAGTGAGTAGAAGGATCATTACTTTGTTAATATCTTAAAAAGCGCTTTAAACGAAATCTGACCGTTTGAAATGGGTCAAAATCGAATCCAAAGGTATCGCTTACAAACAAACAAACAAACATACAGGTGAAAGTAATAAAAGCGTATTCAAAACAAATTAATATAATAGATCCGCAACGATATTCAGAACTTTTCATCACCTTAACGAAAGGGGAATGATATATCGAGAGCGTCATCAATCCGCGTAAATTCTTAACACTTCGATTCAGAAAATTGTGTTTTTGCATAACGCCAACTATAGGTACGGCTAAGCTAACACGTTCACGACCCATGTTCTATGCGCGAACGAAACTAATAATGCGCTTAGTAATTTTAAGTTATCTCCGAGACTCCGAGGCCCACCAGCCTCTGCTAGGTGGAAGTGTGCAGCGCATGCGATGGACACAATCCATCAACGAAAATGTCATGCGCTCATACTATGGGGCTACAGAGGGGGGAACTAACCTGACTGCGTACCGTGGTCGGATGCTCTCTCTGTTTCAGGTACTTGAACCAGCTGTCAACGTATCGGCACAACGACTATCGGATCACGTACGAGTCATTCAACGTAACCATATGTTGGATGACACCGTGCTTGATAGACTACGACTGAACTCACGGAGTAACCGCTTTATGCCTGCTTCGCCACCGGTCGCGGTACAACTACACAGTTTACCTATTGTTTCACGGCGACCTGACTACGTTGGTGAAGAGGATGATGACGCAGCTATATCCGTGAGTTCCCAATGGAATGTACGCTTGAGGAGCGCTTTGGAGGATGCATTCAGAGAGTACCGCTCCACACCGCCTGGGCTTAGACAACGTTTACCTCGTCTGCCCATGCACAAGAAAAACAAGGCGCTGATGTGTACTCTAGATTCACTGCTGTCAAACAGTTTTGACAATAGCAAAGACCTCGCAGATACCCACTTAATCTTGTACTGTGCAGCTGCAGCGGCGTGTCGTGTAGCAAATGTAAAATTTCCCAACAGTAAGAAAGCTACACGACCAGCCGTACCAGCTTGGCAGTGCAGGATTGAGCGACGTATCGGTGAGGCTAGAGTACTCATCGGCAAACTTATCTGTTTCAGGGAGGGTAATACTCGCCCTAGAGTGATGCGCTTTGTGAGGCGGGCATTCTCGGGGACTGATATTAGTTCTCGTAACTATTTAACCGGCGTCACAGAGTGTATTGAACAGAAACCTGAAACAGAAGATCTGTGCATGGGCAAACCGTATTCGTCGGTACAAGCGGCGAGTGGAGCGATACACTCAGAATCGCACGTTCGGAGCGATGAAAGGTGGGTGTATAGGGCTTAGCGACGGACCAAGGTGTGATTGATACGTGCCTGCCAGAGGCCATGTGTTCGTTTCGGCGCAGCATCTGGTCGGTACCCGTCAGTCACACTGAGGGCGATTGGACTAGGGAGGTCGAGCGAGTGTGTGAACCATTACCAGTAATGAGTACTATCAACATCAGTCCCCAGGATTTAGCCTGTGCAGTTCGCCCGCTACCTAACTGGAAATCTCCAGGACCGGACGGGCTGCACAACTTCTGGATTAAATGGCTCAAAAGTTCGCACGCTCGTTTGGCTACTGAGTTCGAATCTACCTTAGAGTCAGGATCGCTGCCCCAGTTTCTAACAACAGGAATAACCCACCTGCTTCATAAATCAGGTAGTACTGCGGAACCCAAAAATTATAGACCAATCACTTGTCTACCGACGGTCTATAAAGTTCTTACATCCATTTGAGATCTAAAATTAACAACCATATAGAGACCAGTTCGATCATGTCTGTCTCTCAGAATGGATGTAAGAACGAGTCCCGTGGTGCTAAGGAGCTGCTCCTCATAGATATGGGCATTAGCCAACAGGTTCATCGTTCCCGAAGGGATCTGTCGACATGTTGGATAGATTATAAGAAGGCCTATGACTCGGTGCCACATGCGTGAATCATGAGAGTGCTGGAGTAAGTAAAGTAGATGCAACTCTGCGCACCTTCCTGACGTCATGTATGAAGCAATGGAGGACGGTCTTTTACTATCCAGGATGTCGAAAATTCCGGGAAAACAGCGAGCCGATAAGGATCGAGCATGGCATATGTTAGGGTGATAGTCTCAGTCCGTTGTGGTTTTGTTTAGCCCTGAACCCCCTAAGTCTTTTATCAGGTGGCAATAACGTGCGCGCCTTCAACGGTTGTGTCTTGCCGGCTTTGATGTACTCTTTCGGCATACTCAAATGGACTCAGATGGAGCTTGATGCCCTAGATAGAAGGGTCCGCACATTGCTGACTGCAAATGCATGCATGTGTAGGGGCATGATAAGTATATAGTGTCATACACGTCAGCGAGAAGTGCCACTCGTTACGCGACAGTTATAGTGAACACAATAAACGGTATCTAACATTGTCCATCGTTTAATTTACAAGTCACATACCCTAAAGTGGTGACCCCGACGTGATCTGAACACGCAACCTTCTGACCAACCATCACCCACGATCGTCGGTGATGAGACTGTATACCTCGCGGAAATGCGGGGATTGAGGCTTCTTTAATGCTAATACCCTGCACAACCGTGAGGTATGCAGTCGCAGGGAGTACTTGCAGCCGACTTAGGGATGCATCGAGATGTAGTCGCGGTGGACAAGGACCTCACCCCGGTCTCCTTGGCTAACGAGAACAGGCGCAAACCCAAAGTATTAGTATGCACGCGGGCAAAAGTGCTGAGCTGTTCGGTTGCAAAATATTGTACCGAACAATATGAACATAAATACATGTTCAGTATTTTGAGGAATCCAACTTTCGAACCAAACAGATTTTTACGGACAATTCATACAGCATAAATGCCTCCTCATATTAACCGCTGAGGTTTGGGAAGGATTCGTACACAGGCCAGTGATAATGGAGTCATGGTAATTAGTAGCTATCGTAATGTGCAAGTAAACGCTAGTGTTCATATTAGAAGCGGGAGCGGGATCCATGCTCGAGCCGTGGGTGTCAGGGGTCGGACAGTCGAAGGAAAACATTTACAAAGTGCAATCGTAAAGTACTTTGATGAATAGATATAGCGATCACTATCTGGCTTTGAACGTTGAGTGGCCGCATTTTTGTTATAATTAGGATCATGCATTTTTTTTAAAGGGTCTGTACCGTCTCATATAATGACACATGGGATGTCCGTGTATTATTAAGTTTCTGAGAGGTCAAGTCAATCAAGAAAGTACTTATAGTCTTGTGGGGCGGAGGCTTTGTACAGATTGTAAAAGACTCGGTGAATGTGTATCAAATCGGTTCCTGTGTGCGGCTAGATTGTGAAAGATCGACTCAACGAGGCTCACGTGTCACGCACACTTAATTATTTCTGGTGACAAGAACTTGATTGTTTAGAAAGCCCGAAAGGAAGGTTTATTAGTAGTGCAGGTGAGATGCACACTGGGAGATGTTAGCTTGTCAGGCATTTACAATTTGCACTGTTTATTTAGATCAATAAAGTCAATCTCTTTTTAACCTTAAAGAGTTAAACGCCCATTGATTTAGAGAAAGTCAACAGTGACGCGAGATATTTAAGAAGGAGAAAAAAAGGCCTTCCTTCTGTTGATGTATTAAATACGGCTTTTTAATCTGTAAAATGTCGTGCATACCGCATCGGTACAGGAGAGTGAGCCCTTGACAGGTGGCTTAAACTTATGCGGTGGCTGAAAGGCGTAATTCGTAGCCGTGAGTGTCCAGTTGTAGAGACGCTTAGAAAAGCTTCCTGCGATGGTTTCTTCTTAGGGGACTGCTTGAGTTACTGCGGACGCGGGATATCTCCACAGCTTCCCGTGGCAAACGAGTGAACACAGTACAAGCTCATTCAGACACTAGTCAGTGTGTTGTTAGCTCTCTGACACAATACTAACTCTTGTCTGGCACTAATTTTCTTCTGAAATAAGCAGAAGGTAATATATAGTTCTCTGGTTTAGCTGTTTCATCAACACGATGTTACACTGAAAGTTTCCAACTGTAATTAATGATAATTTACCTACATGACAAGATTATTACCAAGTCCAGGGATTTATTGTATATATGTATATAGACGAAATCATAGTACAGATAAGCCAAAAATTACAAAAGACAGTCTGTAAACAGCGCTCCCTCCACCGCTGCCTGCGCGCTGGCGCTGGACAGAACAATTAACATCCCGCTCCCCGCCGCTCCCCGCCGCTCCCCGCCGCTCCCCGCCGCTCTCGTCATGGCGATATTATACATTTTCTTCTCCGCACTAATCCGGAAATGAGACAAAAACATCAAGTCCACTGCAGGAAATTGGGTGAAACTTACAGAATTAACTTCATCGATGCCCCTTTGTTATTTGATAGTCTGAGTCCGATAGATTATAACAAAGGAATATGTAGTTGGTGTACTATATAATTCTTCACCTCTGCCCACCCCGGAGCTAGCATCGTCAACCCTTCCGGGAGCGGAGGCGGATGGTAGCGATGATACGTTGTCCTATAACGGCATCAAACAAGTTCACACCTAGTACAAGGTAAGTGACCTCCAGCTCTTTTGTGTTTCGTTTATATCGAACTCACGATAGCAGGAGCGGCGAGTGGCGAGTGGCGAGTGGCGAGTGGCGAGTGGCGAGTGGCGAGTGGCGAGTGGCGAGTGGCGAGTGGCGAGTGGCGAGTGGCGAGTGGCGAGTGGCGAGTGGCGAGTGGCGAGTGGCGAGTGGCGAGTGGCAAGTGGCGAGTGGCTTCGTGTATAAGAGAGAGGCCGAAGCAATAGTTGGTAACTTCTACAGATAGGTAGGTATACAACAACACAAAAGTATTTTATTTTTCTTATTTTATTTCAGAAATCAGAAATATTGTATTTGTGATAAATATGTAGGTACAGTGGTTGGACATGTTTTAGGTTAATGTGCGCTATGATCAGCCTATTATAGGCATACAATAACAGTTAATTACAATGTTTACATGCAAATAAAGAGCTTACTCGTACTAAACTACAAATTAACAACATAAATGATTGTATTATTTCTTTACTATATAGGTACAAAAGTCAAAATAACTTGTTAGGTAAATGTCAAAATAATTTAGATTTAAATAATTAATTATGTTTTGTGATTACCATATACTGAAAGAAGCAAATTACATGACATTACAAAAGATTTACATGCGCATGACAAAATTAATCTGTTAAAAAATCCGATACATTATAATAACGTTTTTGACACAGCAAGCTTCTCAGTTTTTGTTTATTTAAGTTAATATTATGTCGATTTATAGCTCTTTTGGCAATTTATTAAATACAACAGCTGTTGTCCTGTGAAAGACACTTTGTTTTATACATTAACGCAGTATTCGTTTTTGAAACGCACAGACGACTTTCGTCCCTTTGGGTCCGATTGAAAGCTGTATGGTACACTTATATATATATATATATACACAGCACTTATCCTGCGATTTTTGTATTTGTGGATTTCGTACCTTTCTCTTCGAATCCCCGCCACCCCCCTTAAACCGTAGTTTTGATAATAAAAATAGCCTCTCTTTCCCGTTGATAAAGTATCTTTCTATAGGTGCAAGAATTGTTTATATCGATTTAGTAATTTTTGAGTTTATCCATTACAATATCATCTTTTTCAAAAAAATCTTTAGTTTAGACAAACAAACATACACACAAGTAATCAAATGTTTCCTGTTTTTATTTATAATATTTGAGTACCTGTAAAGTGATGGCGTGGCTAATATATTATTTGGCAACATTATGTTTGGCATTATGTCAATTTAATTGGACCCTCGCAACCTCTTGCGTCGCAGGCGGACCTTCGCCCGCCGCGCCACAACGGTCGTCATATTTATTTTATTTATTTATTTAAAACTCTTGTACTATCATTACAGTTTACAAACCTAATGCGATAGCTAAGACTACTTTTAATATTATTTTAAACAGTTAATAATTATTACAACACAATAGGTACATTAAAATTAATGATAACTAAAACGATACAACCTAACCTTATACAAAATTAACTTAAATATGTTTTACAGTTAAAAATTAAAAAGGAAATATTACATGAATCATGAACTCGGGACTAAAAAGCAATGCGCCAGCAACGTACCGACACGATGATGATAAATGGAAATAACAAGTTCGCACACTGAAGTTGAGTGAAGCACGGATTGTGTCTGTGTCGAGGTGCTATAGGCGAAGTAACGCCACGAACTTGTCTTAACATTGGGAGTAGTGAGTCAATTTGTTACTTTTATCTACACGACAAGCGCAGATGGTTCCCATGAGAAGTAAGTTTCGCGAAGACACCGCGAGACAACTATGTGACAAGTGAGCGGCGCGGGGGGCGACGCACACTCGCGCACAGGCGACGCCGCGCGCGTATGACACACGCGGGGCCCACACGTCGCGTGTCTGTAGCCATAGGTGATCGCTTCAGGCGATTTCCGTACATTCAGACAAAAGCTGTTATCTTCAGGAAGTTGCCTATTACTTGACAACACATGAGCCGGCTCATTAAACACATACTTATGGTCCATTCCAAATTATAACAAATGTGCAACAATCGTATTTCGTAATCGGATGGGTGACCGTTCGCAACATATCGAGACTCCTTCGTGCCTCGGAAAGCACGCTAATTCGTTGGTCCTGGCTGTCATTTGTAGATCTTTGACAGTCGTTACGGGTAGTCAGAAACCCGAAAGTCTGACAACCAGTCTTACCAAGGTATATCGTGTTGCCCAGTAACTGGGTTGTGGAGGTCAGATAGACAGTCGCTCCATGTAAAATAATGGTCTTCAGTTACGTCCGGTTAGACTGGAAGCCGACCCCAACATAGTTGGAAAAAGGCTAGGCAGATGAATGATAATGTGCAATAATCGTATTTCATTAATAATAGCATAACGCGTAACTACGACAGAAGTGTAGCACAAAAATTTACTCGTATTACAAACAATAAATAATGAATCTGTTCGAGAACAACACATTTAATCGAAGTAGGTATCCTTTTATGGCGTACTTGTATAGGTAGACAGACGCACTGTAGAGAACTAACTGTGTGGTGTGATGTTGTTATTGTTGCCAGTCATCGTCTTGTCAGGGATAATAAAACGGCGATACATTACCTACTCCATGAACCGACATAATAAGATAATCCTAGATGTGAGTAGGTTGAGTGCTTTTCACAATATTTTTTCGATGCGATGTATATAAATACTCTATTGAACTTTTCATTTGTCATCGTAAGACCACCTAGCGTAGGAGCCATCGTCAGGTGGCTTCTGTCAGCACCACGCGGCCGCCCGCCCTCCACCGCCACCCGCCCAGCCGGGGCTCACGGCGGCGGCTTATTGGAAATATAAATAATAGTGTGGCTCGCCTCTCTATTTATGTGTGTACGTGTGCTCTCAGGTAGCCCTCCAAGCCGACACACAAATCGAATTGTATCCGCCTCGCCGACCTCTCGAGATTTATTGAAATCCTCCGTATGAGTGCGCGGCGGGAGGTGACCCTTGCCGCGCAACAACTCCTGACATACACACAAGCGCATCATGAATATTGCATGAGGCGGAAACGCGCAATTGGCATAACTTACGACATAAATATCCTACTTAGACCAGAATACATATAACCGGCGCACACATTCCTTAAAGATATCTTTTACTATACAACACAGACAACAATCTGACGACCTTGTGCCGACCTGACCCACAGTACACTGCCAGTCGTAGCTGTACCTGACACCGCTGCAGGCAGGCGGTGGCGACCAGAGCTGCAGGGCTGCGGACTCGCGGGAGCGGGCGCTGAGTCTGAAGACTGCCGGAGTAGGTACTCTGTAGCCCCCATACTTATAAGTATAAGTAGTAAGACTGGTGGCACGACTGTGACGGGCGCGGTGCGGATTAATCCTTGCCACAATCGCCTAGGAATCGCTCGGAGTCACCGGGGAGACGCGGCGGCGCGGGACGACGCGGGACGACGCGGGACGACGCCTAATCGTGCATCATTTGTCGCGGCGGGGATACCGAGGACAACCCGACCGCGCGCCGTAATAAACGTTAGTAATAACATTCCACAGCCTACGTGCCTTGTCTTGTGCACATTGTTGAATTACTGCCGTAATGTTAAGCCATTCTCACGCCTTCGCCCTCCGAAGATAACTTTAATTATTTAGTAGACATAATTGTTTTAGCAGGCGCTAGGCGCTAAGCAGGCCTCACTCCCGTGATTACACGTCCGACGTGTAAGTTGTCAGCCGCACGTCTCTCGGAGCGCGGCTGTCTGCCTGTACCCGACTTACACGTTCGTCTCCGCAACTTATTAGATTACACTAATACTCAGAATGCCAAGTGATAACCTCGTTAAGGAGCCTCACACTCTGCTGACCACATTACCCAAATACTCACAAATAACACCAGCAGGGAATAAATTAACACGAACATCAAAAACATTAGTGTCACGTGTCTGAGGCGGCTTGTGTCCACCAGACCGCTAACAGATTAGTACTTCACTTGGCCAACTCGACAGATTATGTTACTGACATCGGTTGAGTGTGTCTGCTGTGTTATGCAGAAGGTGTTATCATCGGAACGATATAACACAAACGGTTTCTGCCTTAATTACACTGTTTACTAAATAACATACCATACCACACACAGTGCACAGAACACTTAATACAAAATATTTTACTCTTTTGATACACGATCCTTACTTGCTTTGAGAGCAGCGACAGAGCGACGCCGTGGGACATGATGTGGGTGAGGGCGCGGCACGGCGTGACGCGGCACCGGCGCGGCACTTTTCGATACACACACGGATCGTCTTGCGGCTCGTGAAGTGGAGCACACTTCCGCTGACACGCCGCGCCGCGCCGCACCGCGTCGTGCCGGACTGCAATCTGCGACATTTCCACTCTATTTCAAATACAAATCTGACGTAAATAGAACTGTATTTTTACTCAAGATTTCTAAGCTTAACGTCAATATTGTATACTTTCAAGTTTGCCGGGCGGCGGCGCGGCGGCGCGCGGCGTGTCATGCCAACTACAGACTTCAGTGGGACACAAACTTGGGCCTGAGAACTAACTACTCATCAGACTAAGTGCAGTCCGCGTTGCTATTGTGCGCCGAGGTGAGAGTACACAGTCGCCAGGTACCTACTGCTCGTACACTACACGTACAGCCTCACACAAGGCAAACGTTCACATGTCCGTGGTGTGAACAACACCAGGTTATATTCTCACAATGTGTGCAGGGCGGCCTCAGCATGGGGAAAGGTAAATATGTTATTATATAATAAATTGTAAACACACTCGTAGTGTCGTATTATGTAATGTAGCGGCGGTGGGCCGCACCGCCACCGCCGGCCGCCTCTTCTACACGGTGACTAAGTTTTGTCGAGACTCCGCTCCACCGGGCCGGACCCGGACCGGACCGAAATTCAATAAAACTTAACGTCCACAAGTAAAACTTCTGCTACTTACTTGATCCCCTAACATCAAATATTAAAATCCGTCGAAATAAGCCGTGAGTTGTGAAGACCCAATAAACTAAGTTTATTTACTTGAAACCTGTCAAACGTAAAGTTATCGTGACCTTCTTTGCTAGTGGGCTGTATATAATACCACAGCGAATACACCAAACAAA
The DNA here is from genome assembly GCA_905147745.2 of Phlogophora meticulosa. Taxonomy (NCBI): domain Eukaryota; kingdom Metazoa; phylum Arthropoda; class Insecta; order Lepidoptera; family Noctuidae; genus Phlogophora; species Phlogophora meticulosa. The sequence continues at coordinate 19,329,988 of LR990519.1, read as the reverse complement.
CTCGTGAACATCATGTCAGCGCCGCGCTCCGGTACCTTAGGGGCCGGTCTCGTTCTTGTGACAAATCTGTTATTTCTCAAAACAAACGCATTTTGGTCGGGTAATTTAATTCAATTCAATACATGTATTTCAGAATTTGCGGTCCATATAGTGTTAGTTGTACATCAAGAAAACTTAAAAATATGTTACTAACTTACACATACAAGTTTTTTTTTTTTTAAGTAAAAACGCATGCTTACAGTACATGCAAATCTATCCAATGCCTCCAAATCGGACTATGGATGTATTCTGCAATAACCCGCAGGTACGTATCGTGGTCTAAAAGCTGTCCACTCGATCTAATAACACGGCACCGTTCGCCGTGTGCCCCCGAGTCACCGTGTGGCCTTGTGTAACGAATTCAACAGTAAATTGACAGATCAGACGTTATTATTCAAATTGCGTTGCTTCGACTTTCAGTTATCATTTTTAACGGTGTTATAAACAAAATATCACAGCGCCCAACCAACGCATTAAAACATATTCTACTGCGGGCGGAAACAGAGCTTTATATTGTTCACAGCGCTCCCCGAAGCTAAAGATACGTGTGCATGTTCACACGCGTATGTACAGAGAGACAGGTTACTTACTCGAGCACACGAAGCCGCAGTACGCTCAATTGACTTTAAGCTTACTGACTGAAAAATATCATATAAACACATCAGTTTCTTTCATCCATTTAGATCAATAGGAAAATAAATTGTGTGAGAAATAACTGCGCGATAAGCCAGGCTCGTACAGTGGCGTGGTGGCGTGGTGGCGTGGTGGCGTGGTGGCGTGGTGGCATGCCACGCCACTGTACAATTCTTGTGTTACAAAAAGTTGACAGCTATGTGAACGTTTCTTTTCAGCATATGTTGGACGCGTAGTCTCAGCACGTCAAGTATTACAAGACAACGAACTAATTTATATCCAGTGCGTTCCCGCGGGGCCCCGGGGCCCAGCTGCCATGATTAATGTTCTCGAGGCCACTCGTATCGCCTTATATCGGCGGTCTGGTGCCTCGTGCGCACAACTTCTCGCAACTTGCGACATCCGACACAATCTAATTTATGCCGCCATGTCAATGTTGGCGCTCAATCTAATAACTGAGGATGGGCCAACCACTACAACTAAAACACCAACAGTTAACGAATCGTTCAAACAAGCTGTCCGCTGTGTCCGCACGTTCACAGTGCCATATCTGTGTACGCACCTACAGGTCGGTACCTACAGTTCCATATCCGCGGCCTGCCGAGACTGGCAATATTTTCGAACCACAATATTTTTACAATTGGTCAGCAAGTGGTTCTGTACAAAGGAGGTCGCAAACGGAAAATTCATTGAAAAACCTTTGTAGTTGGAAATCGGTGATTGCGGCACGAGAGCGCAGCCACCAGGATGTGACTATTTGGTTTATTTAAATCCGCGTACAGTTGTGCGAAGAGTTCGACCGCAGGGAGAGCATTGTGTGCTCTCACGGCGAGCTCCAATCACTGCTGCAGCTGCAATGTAAGCCGCACGCCACACTCGCTAAATACAGAGTGGGAAATGTCGTGTGTAACTATTACCTCTTAATTGAATGCATATTCAATTACCTGTAGAAACCTACTCGAATTATTGTGATTAATATAAATTAATTAACGCATAGCATTTGATAGTTAAACTCAGTTATGTGCTCGTGAGTATAGTGAGGTTCGAGTGCATGGGAGGAGTTTGCCGTGATGGAGATATTGTAATGTCCACTGTGATGGAGATATTATAATGTCCACCGTGATGGAGATATTATAATGTCCACCGTGATGAAGATATTAAAATGTCCACCGTGGTTATTAGACCAAAACAACACTATAGGTAGATACTAAAAGTCCTCTGGCCTTATGAGTACACAAGTGCCGAGCACACTGGTAACGGCGTCCCGGCTCGTAACGCCCCGCTGAGAACGGGGTAATGTTTAAACAAAGCGTTCGGGCGTCACTGTGGCTTCGTACCATTATGTCATCAAGTTTTAAGACCGTTTGACGCTAAAACTGATTTCAAAACAACATCATAACACAACGTTATGCCTGTATTCCCCGAAGGCTTTCAAGCAGAGTATACCTATAGTATACCCACATATCTCCAGTTATATGTAAGTCCCATGAGCGAGCTTAATACCAGCAACTGGCCACAAATCCGAGTCCGGGCTTCTACTGAGATATTCCAGAAAGATTAACCCAATAACACTTTACCTAACCCGGAACTCGAACCCAGGACCTCATACTCGGCAGTAATACTTTCGTAAACTAGACCAACGAGCCAGTGGGCTGATTCCATGTACCTCCCCACTGATATGTACCTAGGGAGCTAGGTGCTCGCGTCGCACCGTGTGGACACAAAAACTTATTTAAATACATATTTAAATAGATTGGGCAAGCAAATTTCTTTTAAAGTTGCACATTCAGTATCACTGGCCCAATTATTAGGGATCCCGTAACTAGGGTTCCGTACCATGATGAGGATGAGTGGAGTTTGAAGTTCCAAGGGAATAGTACGACCTCCATGCGGACGCCCGCGGAACCAACGTGCTTGATGGAGGTTCATGTACTCGTACATAGCAGTAACAGGACAACTAGAACAATGACTCGAACTAGCTGATGATGTGTATGTATTTAGAGAAGGAACAAGTATTTTGCGGCGCACAACATTTTGGGGTAGACAGAATTCACTACATGTGTACCTGTGCGGGGGAACACCACATCAGACTCGCCGGTAATCCATTAATTTAATGAGAACGAAGAGCAGGGAAGCCATAATAAATGTAGTACCTACGTACGTAAGAAACAAAGATGTATTGTATTGAGAGCCGCCCCGAGGGAGGCTCGGCTTATTATCTCTAAATCTACACGGCCCGCCGAAAGACACGCTCCGAAACTCATTTAATTTGATATTTATGTACCATATTATGTCTTCTTCGGGTAGTGTTACAGCTACAGCCAAAGTGATTCTTTACCCAATACAGAGTTACACATTAACTAGACATTGTCAAGTGTCCTCTCAGCGAGCCCAAGACCTACACTATCAATGCGCTTGCCCGACGGATGGGTGACCGCAGCAGCAGATAAGGACGACTCCGTCCACACGTTCCTAAAACACAGGATTGGTGTAAGTACTAAGTGCCTACTTACACGAACGCTAACGGCACGTCGAGAGCGACACAGTTTCTGGTTGTCGAACACGAGGAGATGAGTTCGCTGAGTAGCATCTCAAGGGAATAGTGTGTCTTGGTAATCGTCAAACAGATCTCAAATTTACGCTTCAGTTTACAAATTTTCTCAACATCGGAGCTCACCCATCCGTTATTTTTGTTGCATCTAAAATTTTGTCGTATGTTTTAATGCGAAATGCTAACAGCATGTATACTTGCACAGCTGCTGCTACTTACTGCAGACGTAGGCGTAGGTACCGTCATGAAATAATAATAATTATAAATACCTACCTTACCGCTCCAGCTTCGCATAGTTTTTACCCTTCGATAAAACATCGATTTTTTTTTTCTAGATTATATTTGTCACAAGTGTCTGAAATCCGGATAATGTATAAAACATTTTCTATACTTATCCGGCGACATATTAAGTGAGTTGTCGGAACGAATATTGTAGATAATGGTGTTTGTTTTTTTGGTTTTAAAAATTGTTCAAGTGATTTTGTTGTATTATATAGTATTATAGAGATACATATATAGGCAGATGAGCAGCCATTCGATTCTGTAAACATCTCCTCGCGAACATGTTCACGCCTGCTTCACTCAAACTTGGGTGAGGTGAGCGCGAAGTGAAGTTACAGCTCACTTCGCCTTCCCCTCACCTGGAGACTTTCTCAGACTCGGCCAGCTGATGTGGTTTTAATATTACTTTTAAAGATTAAAACCCCGCCCCTGCTCGCTGTGCCTGCAGCCAGGACCAACCTACTGGCGAGAACTCCTCTCACTAGAGCCATACGCGTGGTGAATGAGGTTTACGGGAGGGTTGATGTATTGTGGTGCAACTTGAGTGAATTCGCAAAAGTTACACTATATGTTATATGTTATTTAGATTAAGATATTTTTTAACTAGGTATAAGGTGTAGATTTAGGATTTAGTTAGTAAGGCCAATCTGTCGCATTGGATCATAGATCTGTAATGATAGTGTAGGTAAGATTTTTATAAATAAATAAATAAATAAAGTTGAAGTTTTATTTATTTGCATAAAAGGTTACACTGATGGTATGCGATACTGAATCCCACACTAGGATACCCTGTGTTGCAGGGCCCAGTCCTTTTCCACAAGACCACAAGTATGATTACAAACGGGGTGTGCAAATGCAACAGTTACAATATAGAAATTATAGTAAAAAAAGCAAAGCTTTATTCCCAAAGATATGAAATGTACATATGTCCGGACAGTAGACTGCGATATACTGAGGTGAGTGAGGGAGCAATATGTAAACATTCCGAGCTGGCAGCGCCGCGCCGGGCATACGAAGCTAATAGCATAATAGGCAACTTATCATTCCGGAAATAAAATCTGATATAACCTTCCAAGGCGGCCGCCGCGGGCCGCGAACCGGGACGGCACAGACTTATTATTTATGAATGTATCTGAGTAACAAAGGCCCTAAGTTTAGCGACTGTATACAGCGCAGCGCACAGCGCTCGACGCGACGCGCGACGTGCGCGGAGACATGACAAACTGTCTGCGTCCCTCCATCGCCGGTTACAAATGGCGTACCAAAATGAGAAGACACACTATGTTTTTCTTTCATGCCCAACAGAGCATGAAAATAAAATAAAAAAGTAAGAAGCAGTCTTTCTATGAATAAGTAAAACCGAGCATCAACAAAACACTTAATTTTACGTTACATTTTACGTAAACATGAAATATGTAAATTGCCACACAATATACTACAATAGAATCTCCGTCCGCCGCCGCGCCGCGCGCCGGCTCTAAGCAGAGCTCCCGAGTTGAATGTTCCACTAACATTATGGAATCGAACTTTTCACTCAAACTAAGTAGGTACAGCAGTTGCCCACGTACTCCATCGCGTATAATTTTGCCACTTTTTGATTGGAATCCAAAAACCGTTGTTCCAAACTGCTTATAACCTGATAAAACAAAAGGGCTTTTCACCATCACGACTAAGTACGCGTCATAACAGTTTTGATATTGCTCCTTGAGTTATGGAAACTTTTACGTTATTAATTCCAACAACGGAGTGACAATTGTTTTCTGCAATTGACCTAGTTACTCATAGCTTAGGTATATGGTCCGCCTGCGACGAGGATTGGAGGTTGCGGGTTCGATTCCCGCCTTGGGACAAATGTTTGTACAATCTACAACCATTTGTTCCGGGTGCTCTGGGTATTTGCTATTTATAATAAAAAATATCTATGTATGTAATGAATTGTATTAAGTATACGAGTCATCTAGTGCCCATAACACAAGCTCTGCTTAGCTTGGGGCTAGATGATGCTGTGTGGATTGTCCAGCATTATTTATTTATTTATTATATAGCTACGAGGAGGTCCACAGTATGGAACCTACTTGTCACTTACAAGTCTATCAATAAATAACATAGTAGGAAAATATTCTAGGGTCGAATACCCTAACGGTCAGACATATAGGTCATTTATTAGTGTCTACTTAACATTATTTTTCAACTTTTACTTATTTTTGGACCGTAGCCAATAATGGCTCAAAGGCAGCGAGCACAGATTGACGTGAGGAGGCTGCCATGACGGTCCGCGCCGCGGGAGAATCAATATGAGCGATAAAATAACCTTCATCCTGCGTGGAGGTGCCGTGGCCGCGAGTCCGAGCCGAACTACATCTTAAAACTTATATTGAAATGAGCGTCTCCTCGGTCTGACGACGCGCGCGGTAGGCTCACGGCTCCAACAGACAGCAGGAGAAGCTATTCAGTTTATTTCTTGTCTAGGACGACGCGTTGGTTTCTTTCACAGCATCGGGCAACTTGAATCGTTCGTGTCTGTTCAGCTGTACACTAAGCTGTCGCGACGCACCAGGACCGGGTCTCACAAGTTCTATCAAACACCACTTATGATACTAACCACACGACACTTTGATTAACTTCGCAATGCATAGCTGTTGTACTGTCGTTAGGCTGAACTTACGCAAGTAGTCTGCGAAGTTTCAAAAATAATACAACATTTAGTAAAATATATGCAAATTAAGTTGTAAAATGTTCTGCGTACCTCCGTAGGTATATAATAAATCAAGCCTGGCCGTAATGTATAACAGCTAAGCGAGTTATAATTAGATTACTTTACAACGACAACATAAATATCTAAAATTTACGAACACTAAACAACAAAAACGCTTAACCATTCCGCTATCGATCCAACTGTAAAATGTTACGAGCGTTCCCATCTCCGCCCGGGGGCAAAATTAAGAACTATAAAACACGAATAAATATCAAATAATTACGCAGATCAGAAACAACTTCCACAAGTCGGTCGGCTCGAGCTCGTCGGGCTCGGGCGGCTCGGGCGGCGCGGGTGGAGGCAGGCTCGTTCTTCCATACACACGCACTGAGTACATACAATGAAAGTATCATTAAGTACAAGGGTATAAGACATTTCTCTACGGTCCACTTCAGTTCGGCGTGAACATAGTTTTGATAAAATAGATGTTGATATCTCGTCGTCTTTAACTTTTATTCGCCTAGAATTGTAATCAGCTGCCAAGGGACTACAAGCGCTACACGAACGATCCCAGCGGGCAGCGGGCAGCGGGCAGCGGGCAGCGTTCAGCGGGCAGCGGACAGCGGGCAGCGGACAGCGGGCCCTGCGGCACCGGGCTTCGTGCACTCAGCCCTCGGTCTGATATGCTGAACGAGCAGTTAGTTCGAGGACAAGGAAGAATAAGGACGCAGCAGTCAGGCACAAATATGCAAGTCATTCAAAACTTTTTCAATATTACAACATACATTCTATGGGAGTCAAGAAACAATTGTAATTATTTTAAGCTTTTGCGTTTTTTACAAGCTTTTAATTAACTTGCCATGTTCGCATAAGTATCTGCCGTTTATTTTTTTATTTGAATCACATACACACACTCTCACACACACACCTCACACTCACACACTGACACTTAGCATCACATGCATTTCATGTGATGAGTGATATAAACTGATAGTTTGCCGGATTCTACTTGTTGGCTATAATTCTACGCTATCAGCGCGCGAATAAAAATATAGTTGTTTCAATTGCTGGTGTGTCAAGACATGGCCAAGTTTTAGTAGTTTCTGTTTCATTCCATACAAATAAATCTAAAATATTTTTTCCGGGTAAACTATCAGTTTTAGAGAAAAACTTGTAATGACAATTATACATCGGAATGACGAGAACTTTCGATAGATATGAAAAATAAATGCAATTTGTAAAAGAAAACTAATGTCCCTCATATATAGCACTTTCGATCCACTGTGCGCGCGGCGTCGACAAGCCGGCCGCGAAGTGAAGTTCCATGTGAGTCATGTGTGGTCTCATCGCGACACATTCTTATCAAGTTTTAAATCACACCAAGTTTTTTTAGGCTCGATTTCTACTTAATGAAGCACACAAATAACTTATTTACGTTCTTTTCATTTGGGGAAAAAAAAGACATAAACAAAGCGGTACCTACTATGGAGCACAGGCGCTTGATATATCCATAGTGGTCAGCGCACACACACACACATACACATCATCAGGCTATACTAGTCCACTGCTGGACATAGCCCTCTCCTAATGAGCGCCATAGCGCCCTGTCTTCAGCTTGTCTAGTCTTTCGCAGATCGTCATCCCACCTGGTCAGAGGGCGTCCTACACTACGTTTGCCGAGTCGCGGTCTCCACTCAAGAACACGTTTACCCCAGCGGACGCACTGATTTAAAACTTTCGTTTTCAAGCATTGCGGTATGGATGACGAGAAGACTCGGCGCAGTTTCCCAAACGCTGCCCAGCCCAGCTGGATCCTCCTCTTGGCCTCCTTCTCGAAATTGTTTTTACCTAACTGCAGAATCTGCCCGAGGTAAGTGTATTCGGAAACGATTTCGAGAAGGTGGCCATGTACGACGACCGGTATTGGATCAATGTGGCCAGCGCAACGAGCTTCATATTTTCTTGCGAAACAATCAAGTTGATTTTGACTTGTAATGCTTCCCGTGGGATTTTATTAAATTAAGTTAAAACATAAAATACTCTCATATCCCCGTACCCAACTTTGGTCAAATAAGATATAAGGTGGAACCTATGTATATGTGGAATCTATATATTGCACACCTAGTATTATAAAGTTATTACCCACGCATAAACTAATGCGAAGGACTAAAATACCTATGACTTTTTTGTTTGTTGCGAAAAAGTATCAGTTCTATTGAAATTAATACAAGAGGATAAAACAGTAACAAACGTTTATGTATGCAGTATGTTTGTTAAGAGACAATTATAAAAGATGTAGTTATTCAGCAAAAGTTCTACGTTTGTACGAACTTATCTCGGTGATAAACCAAAGTGATGCTAAGTTACAAAAACCGGTCAAGAGCGAGTCGGACTCACACACCAAGGGTTCCGTACCATCACATATAAATAAGTAGACGCCTATATTCGTCAGATAATGTTAACTCTGCGGCGTAGCATTTTAGCGTTTTAGGTCAGCGCCATCTCTTGACCGATAGTGCTAAGTAATGTAATTTTATTGATGATTTTTCTGAAAAAGTGTGCTACTGAGATATCGTTCTATTTCTCCTGTAATGTTTACATAAACTTCTATCAGGTAGAATAATTACAGATTTTCTGTATGCAAACTTTGGAGATTCGTTCCTTGTATAAAGACCCTGTCTTTTTAATGTTTTTTTGCCAAACTTCATAGTTCTAGGTCAACCGAAAATACCCGATACATTTTAATTCCCTTGAGATTGTAGAAATATACGTTTTTGCGCCATTAACAACCGTATCTGTTTTTACGTTAACTTATAAGTTTGATTTTTTAACAGCTTCAAGAAACTGCAGACCTGAGTATATCGTTTTAATTTCCACTCAGATAAATCTCAGTCAGGTCGTGACAGACAGACGGACGGACGGACAACAAACTGATCCGATTAGGGTTTGGTTTTTTCCTTTTTATTTACGGAACCCTGAAACACGGACCCATAACGCTAACGCACTTGCTCATCGAAATGAAGAACAGCTTAAAACTAAATAAATCATGTGTGAAACGAGCAAACCACCTCGTACTTTTCAATTTTAAAATCACTTGAATTAAACGTAAATTCAAATGATTATAATTGACATACCTAAGTTACATTTAAGTACCTACTGCGCTTTCGTCCTTCGCAGCCGGCCCGCAGACCGCTATAGTACAAGTAAATACTAATTTGTTTACGATTCCGCGGCGATGCGCGAATTGTGCGCTACGATGTAATCAAACACATGCTGACGTCACACAATAGTGATTGCGTCATTATAGCTAACGAGATTCATAAAGGTGTGGACACAGCGGCTGTGGTGTGCTCACCACGGTACGATCTTATTCCTGGTAGGATTTTAAATACGACTGACTGTTCGGTTAGTCTAAATGTTTGTGTTTTAGATATAACTCGATAGATGATTATTATAGGACCTGTTTGATAAAGCTAATAAAGGAGACTATACATTGAACACTTACGTCCCGGTTACTTACCCAGTAACCGTTTTTCAGTAGCCCGGCAACAAGCGCCCCACTGCGAATTTAATTGAGGATACACAACTATGGTTACACAACACAAGAACACACGTCGTCAGTCAACGTAAAGCCTTATATACTTCCAAATGGGTTAAAAGGCGAGGCACGAAACCAAATAGAGGTAGTGAGTAGGACCGATATCATTGAAGAGATCACATCAGAATTACCAATTCTTTTCTTATTTAGTAGGTGAAACAACAAACAACAACCCAGGTAACAGATGGGTGAGGAGAAAATGAATGTAGGCTTACAGTGGACTCATAATTAAAAAAAGATATGGCAAATTTAGAGTTTCGCGAAAACTTCTAATTTTGCCATATCTTTTTAATTAATTATGAGTCCACTCTAAGCCTACATATAATTCCTGAATTACGTACCCCTAAAAAGCAAATATCAGCCGATTACTGCCCAGTGCCTCCTGCAGGGCAGGCCTCTTCTCATACAAGGAAGGCACTCGCATTAGCAGTGCTATCTGAAAAAATCTCCCCGTGGAAATGTAGGTGGTCCATCTGCACCTTCATTTTAATAGTGAACAGGTTACTACCAACTCTCTCCACAATGTCAGGAACTATCTATAAACCATGTGTTATCTATCCCGACGATTGCGTTATTGTAGACAATAGATTACAAACGCATGACAACAACTTTATTAAAGCCATAGTTTGTCTGCGAAAAGTTAATTTGGAATGAAACCTACTTATTGAAATGCGAACTTTTGCGCAAAGAAATAGTTTATTTAGTACTAAATATAACTAAGTCCTAAATCAGCTATCTAATAAAATTATACAATCTTACTTTCTGTAGCGATAACTGCAGAAGTTATATTTCCCGATTCGCCCTAAGTCCACTCCGCAGAATGTGGACGAAGTAAATAGTTTTGTGGCATTCGATTACTATTTGTAGTAGTTAGTGAATGCCATAAATCTTTTTCGTTTCATACCAAAATGAGCAGTAATAGCCATATATAAGCGAGACATGTATAGCGTGTCGACTGCGGGCGTGCTGTTGACAAGTGACAACAGCCGTTTAATCCACTTATTACCCGACTGTACGCAGGTACTTTGATTATCCATACTTTACTGACAGCAACACTTGGCTTGCGATCGCACTGGACTTACTTCCCATTATTCGGTCCGTTCGACATTTTAGACATTAGGAATACCAAATGTCCCACCAACACTTATTTCCCCAAAGCAAATTGACAAAGTTCAGTTTAAGTATACCTTAAATAACACGATTTTGAAATAGGTGGCCGAGTTATGTACCGGGATAGCACTACCCAGATGCAATACGCATGTAGGTAGTGTTGTGCATGAGCAGAGCACAAGCTCGTAGGTTTCGTGTAGACTCTGGCACAACTTCTGAACTGCTCTCAGCTTCTTGGCCTTGTCAAACCACAATAGTAGAAATACAAAAAAGGACTGACACAGGTTTTATTTTGTAACAGGAGACAAACAGAAGAAAACCTTGAACATTTCACTGGTGGTCTTAAGTACTTCATGCTTGTGCCTGAAATCCGGCAGAATTTATAATATATCGTCTCGCCAGTTAACGTAAGTGGGTTAGCGAGAAAAGCAATTTTTTTTCAAACAAATCAAATGACGAGAGCTCGTAGCTTTCCGAAGTTACTCGTCCCTAATCAATACGTCACAAAACGTTACTGACAGACACACGTCACTCGTGATCTCCGACGACTTTTATTTGATGTGAGCTAGGGCGCCACTGGCCACGCAGCCCACGGTGCCTTGTGCATTAAAATGTGCCACATTCCAGTCTGTTCCTTGCGGTATTCTCCTCTTTATTTAGGGTTTCTGGGATTGTTTCACGTTGAGGGTATATTTCTATGTAATGTATTGTATTAAGTATTTCAGTCATCTAGTACCCATAGCACAAGCTCTGCTTAGCTTGGGGCTTGATGATACTCTGTGGATTGTCCAGCATTATTTATTTATTTTTTATTTATTTATTTATAGAAAAGTTGAAAAACCATTTCAATGTTTTTTTGGTGAAAAGTGTGAAAATTATTAAGAAAAGGTAGACTAAAATTAAAAGAAAAATTATGGATAAAATGTATGCATTTCTGCATGTCATTAATTATTTTTCTTTTTTTCCATTTTAAGAACCGCAACCAAAGACTTCGAATTTTTAACAGTGCATGCATCTCAAGGCTGTTGAAAGACGAAATTCATGTTTTTTTTTTCTATTCTTTAACAATTACAATATTATATTTAAATTTACAAAATTATAAATGACCACACTGGTGAGTGTGGTCATTTATAATTTTCTATAAGATTATATTTACAGTTTTGTTTTATTTATTCTGAATACGGAAGCCTTACCATCAAAATGTAAGTGCACACTTATTTTAATTATATAAATCATGACGTCTCTTCATTATTGTTACTACATCTGCACTACGACAGAACAGAATAGAATACTTCTCTATTACACTGAGCATAGCCCCCTACACGAGACAAGTGTTGTTTGGAATGATGATCCATACACAATCTATCTTGATATGCAAAAACACATCCCTATCTACTCATTGCATCTGCTTAATTTATTATAGTTATTGGTTTGTAAGCTTTCTTAAAAATAAAATAAATAAATAAATATGTAGGTAGGTATAAAGTGGGAAACTGACTGGGTGATATATCAACGCAAAGCCCAAACAAGAGACTTGAATATTACCACATTGGACTTAATTAAAAGCCATAAAAACGGAGTGAATTAAACAAAAGAGTGGTTTGCATTGTCAACTAAAGAAAATGTCCAAGTGTAGAGTTTGTAACTGTATCGGTTTCCGAACAGTATGCTTGCGTAACTGTTGCGACTAGTGCCGCCATCTGTTTATATATATCAACACTGCGTCACTGACAGAATGGGCCGTTCAGGTTTTATAAAATTTCCATGAGATGGCTACACAATCTACGTTGTCTACTGATCGGTTCCATGGTATTCTAGGGCTCCAGAGAGAGGAATCGCCTAACAATACGCGCCGCAGAACAACTACTTTCTGAATCCTTGATCCAGCTGCCTTACTAGAGCCTCCTTAGGTGTTGTTCGAGGCTCTTAGCTATTAAGACATTATTATTATATTATTTTATATAACGCGCCAAAATAAAGTATGTATTTTTTAAAACACTTTATGTTATTAATTATTATTTTCTTGTTTCTTTCAGTTTCGTTCCAAGTTACATTCTAGGGTCTTTCTCAAATGTCAAAACGGGCTTTTTATATTTTGACAACCATAATTATATAATTATATAGTGCGAGACACTTTCTGCCATAATACAATATTTAGCATGCACATTATTTAAAATAGGTTTGAATTTTTGAGACATTATAACATCCTTGTAAAATTTATATTAAAGGTAACAAATGAATTGTCTTGCCTGAAGATGTAGGTAGTATGTAAGAAACACACACTTACACACAACAGCACGCCTGCTATCCCCAAAGGATTAGGCAGCGGTGTAAGTGTAATGCTAGATTAATGGAAAATATCCCTAAATATATTATTCTCAATCAGATTCACAAGCTAAGCAACGAATGGATTGAACTTATTCCTGACCGAGGAAATTTCAGGTTTTTTTTTATCTCTGGCAACTGAGCTCATGTCGATTATTCTGCTTCATTGAGATCTATTATGTACCATGTTCTGCTTAGATACCATTGAGATCTATATTTATTATGTACAATGTTAGATACCGAGATCACTGTCACTGCAGCTTGCTTGTCAATGTCAATTAACATGTCAAACTTGTTTTATTTGTTTTGAGTAGGGCTGATGAATGTATTATTGGATACACAATCTGTATAATGTCTGTTTGTATATTATTTTATCATCGTCCATCCAGTTAAAGCGGATGCAGCGTAATACCAATATTTTGAGATTGGCTATTTCCACCAGTCTCTTTCTGAGTAGTACGATACCCGATGGTAAGACTGGTTGTCAGACATTCAGGATTCTAGTCGCGGTCCCGACGTGCAACTGCCGACTATTACTGTTTATTTCCTCTTGTTTTTATTTTGTTTTAACTTGCATCGTTTTTGCGAAATATCTAATATAATTAAAATAAAGAAAATAAATTCCAAAGTTAGTCTTTGGAATTTCTTCTTTCTTAAAAAAAAGTTCTTTACGTTTAATGTACTACATAAATTTGTCTTATTTATGTACGTGTGTTGATGTGGCAATTAAATGATTTTTTATTATTTCTAATATATAAACAAATGGGCTAGAAAATGTATATTATAATATTAGCTTACAATATTTAGGAAAAACTTCTAACGTAGGTTACCTACACACACATTATAGGCGTATCATTCGTATAAAAATGTGACTATCCAAAAAAACAGTGTGAGACATTGGGAGAAACAAAAAAATGCTATTTATTTTTCTAGTCTTCAGTTTTTTTTTAAATCATATTATTAGATTTTGTATAATTTCTGGGACCCAGCGGTATAAGTTGGCTATACAGCCCTATTTTCGAGTTTTCGTTCACTAATCACTACTTTATAGTTCATTCACTTCACTTCACTTTCATTCAGTTCAGTGAATCAACTTTCTGTCATCGGTTGTGTGGTGTGTGTTTGTAAAACATTTTTTATTATTATTGTTAACTGACCTTACATAAAAAAGCATTACTGTATCGTCAAAAAAGTGAATTAGGTAGATATTTATGTGAGCAAAGCCTAACATGTGTTGAACATAATCCGTTTTAGTGTTTGTCGACCCGACGTGGGTGATCCCAAGGTACAATAAAAGTATTGAAAAGTGCGTGTGGTTGGCTGGCTATGCACAATTCCGAGGATTGATTTGGCATAGATGGCAATGATTTAAATATTCGCAAGCTTAAATCTGGAACAAGCTTGTCTTCCGTGAAACGTCAATGGATTTTTAGCAGGTAAGACATCGATCGAGTTATGCGAAGTATGGGGGAATGGAATGCACCGGCGGGCGATGGCGTGCGGGTACCAGAGCTATTGTTTTCGGGCGTGCAGTGCTCGCCACGAAGAGCGAGCCTTTTTAAACTATCGTTCATTACCATTAAACGTCTCACCTGGTGTAACGAGTCCAACTACAGTTAGACGAGACGCTAGTCAGAGCGCGGGGTCATCGACGTCGACGACGTGCTCTCCACGCCGCCGACGCTGCTGCGGCTCTTATGGAAGGATCTCGGATGACAATGTTTCGTATCAAGTGCACCGTCTGTGATGTCTTCTTATAAGAAATTACAGTCGCCGTTCGTCTCTACCTCATCACTCGTTAGTTCACCTAAATGACTATATGTTAAGTATGTTTACATAAATTACTTGCCATGTGAGGTTTAAAGGTGTACACATCATCATTATTTCATTGAGATACAATTGGTTAAGTCAGTTTGTGTTTATTTAAAAATGCCCTTAAAACAAGCTTGTGCACCAAAATAATCCTTTCAGGCAACCTAACAGAATGAGTGTTGCGTGCCAAGCCTTACATTTTACAACATAATAATTACAATAATCATAACATTTTTATAACTCTCTAAAGACCAGTGTTTGACAGCCAAGAACAGGTTCTCTACTAGAAAGTGGCTCATTATTTATTACACCTCATAATAATACTTTGTGTGAATGTTTGAATGGGAGATCAGGAATTAAAACCAAACGGGTACATAAAGCAATGTAACCAGCAGGAGAGACACTATGAGCTTTCATTTGAAGAACATTAAAAGGCAATTGAAGAAAAATGTCTTTAATTTTAACAAAACATTATTTAGCAGGAGTTTGATCCTAACCAATACTGCTCCAGCAAGCATACTGTACAGGGTATTATTTGCTAATCTGATTGTGGTTGATTGCACAATTTGAGCTCAAGAAAGAGCTTTTACTAAAACCTTAGTTTTAC
Source organism: Phlogophora meticulosa (assembly GCA_905147745.2). NCBI lineage: Eukaryota > Metazoa > Arthropoda > Insecta > Lepidoptera > Noctuidae > Phlogophora > Phlogophora meticulosa. Next base: position 19,314,336 of record LR990519.1, on the reverse strand, counting down.
TTTGAAAGCCTTAGAATATACCAGTTTTGGTACATACCCTGAAGTCCCATATGACATTTCACTCTTATATATGTGTATTATATTAAAATCTATGCAGTTTTTATTTAGTTGCAATCAACATAGCATGTTATACTTAAGCTTAACTTATTATTTTGCATCTCTATTCAGTTGCTTAAGATTGGTGCGGCCGACTCAAGATGATGGTGGAAACCATCCTGGAGTCCTCCCAGGACTTTGGTAAGTGCAGCTACTGTCTGTACTTGTAGCAGTTGTAAAGCCTGCATTGCTCTGTGTGGAAGTCTTCTACAATTACTAAAACATGGTACTGTTTCACCACTGATATAACATTTACTATACTGGACTGTATTGTTGATGCACATAAAATATTTAATTGTGTAACACAAACCAAAATTATGCTTTTTAGTCGTTAAGAGAGTAAATAAATACCTACTTCATTTTAATTTTGTGAATTACTGGGAATCATAAAAGGAAACTTAGTGTAAACTGATAAAACTTGCTGTAAATAATATTTAATTATAACATATTTCCTGTGAGGGGACATGGCTTATCCTGTATGTTGCTGTGTGGTTTGAGAGTTTAGTTGTCTCTGTAGCTCAGCTAATGGAGCAAGTCCCCACTCACATAATAATTGTTTTGCAAACCTTTTGCTTTGAATGTTACATCATCATTAAGTTCTTAAAGTGTTTCTATTCTCTTACAGTAGGTAAACAATACTTCTTGCAGACATTAAGTAAACACCTCGAGCTGTTTTTGTATCCAAAGATATTTTTATAAAAGTGTGTTTGAGTGATTCCATTGTGTAAGTGATGCAGGCTTTATAATTGTTGTATTTGTTTATTTCTTGCTTCGTAATTTAACAACATTATTTCAAACGGTTTTGATATCTGTGACTCCTTAATTAGATATATTAGAATGCACTATATTTTTCATTTCAAATGATTATATGTTATCAATGTGACAAGTCCCACACATTCACATGAATCACACACCAACTTGTCTAAACAATGGAAATGTAAGTGCATCCAGTTCACAGTACATGACCAACATGTCCAACTCAAACAACAAAATATGTTTTCCAATTTGTCACAGTGTTCATTTATCACATTTCATTTTTAGTTATTGTATGACAAATGAGAGTGCCACTTCAGTCACATATTAGTGACATATAATTTATTTTTGGAAACCTTATGTATGGTACCTAGTGGTACAGTTTTTGATACAATAGTTAAAGACTGAATTCAGAAATAAGCGAAGGATTTACATATATTTGAGTGTATTGTACCCGTTTTAGGGTTTCATCGCTAAACGATAAAAACTGAACCCTTATAAATTTGGTCTGTCTGTCTGACCGTTTCTTTATCAGAATGTTATTCAGAGACTAATAGCACTATATCAATAAAGGAACATTTTTATTGTCCTATTGGGGCCAGGCGTGAAACCAGTAGAAACAAAATCAGTTATAATGATATAATAATAACTCCCAACAAGTCGCCGGCCTCTCCGCGCTGCTCTCCTTCTGTTCTGCTGCGTCTTTGGTATTGGTTGCCACAGTAGAAAATTCAGTATAAGTACCTGTTTAAGTTTCATAAGAAACAAATTGAAATGCTCTTGGTTTTATGCCCATTTTGACCCAGACTATTTAGAGGAAATCGCAAAAAAGTCGTGTAGATAGTAAAATTACGAAATAATATACGGTTCCCTCTTTGCACGATACAGATTCGCTCAATGCCGGTTTTTTTTATAAACTTAAAGTGCAGTTGTGGTTCCCCCAAATGATTCAAGCTCATGATTATTTGAACACCTTGCTGTATTGGTCATAGTTGTGCGTGAACCATCCACTGACCCTGGTGATGCGGTGTGCACAGGCATGTCGAACGGAGCGCTACCGCAGTGGAAGCGCGAGCTGCTGCAGCGGCGCGCCGCCCGCATCCGGCCTGCGCTGCCCCCGCCGCAGGCGCCGCCGCCGCCCCCGCCGCTGCCGCACGACGAGGAGGACGAGGAGCTGCGCTACGGGCCCGGCATCGTCAAACGCCTGAAGTCGCGCTACCTCAGCCTCGCCCTGCGCGATGCGCCGCGCCGCCGCCCGTCCGTGCTGCGCCGCGCCGCTTCTCTCGAGCACCTTCTGGATGAGCGGCCGCCGCCCGCTCCCGCGCCCCGCTCCGCCTTGCGCCCGCCGCGCCCCGCGTCCGTGGCCGTGCCGCCCGCGCCTCTCGCGCACGTGACTCGTCGCGACTCCGTAAAACGAGCGCGTTCCGTGGACGCTCTGAGCCGCCTGGACTCTCGAGAGGAGCCCCGGGCGCCGTCGCCGTCGCCTCCGCCACCGCTGGCTCCACGGCCTCCGCCGCAGCCCCGCTCGGCGCGCCCACCCCGGCGTCCGACGCCCCTGTTGCGTGAGACCGAACGTCCACCGCCCGATGTGGTGCGCTCGACCTTGCGCAAGTTTGAAAGTGCACCGACACGTCGCGCTGCGCCCGCGGCCCGCGTGTCTGCTGTCCTGCGAGGCCTCGAAGGTCCGCGGACCTCGACGCCAGAACCTCGCGAATCATCAGACGCACCACCGCTCAGCCCCCGAACACCCAGTCCTTTACCGCCTGCTGAAGCGTTATCGCCCGTGCTTGTCGCCGCCGCTAGTGAGGAGACAGAGAGCTCGTCGGAGCCCGCCAGCTCGCGACCGGTGTCCCGCGCTGCACTCGAGGGTATCGCCCGCGCCGGCTCCACTGTGCGCTACGCGTTCGAAGCTCCTCGTGCAGCTTCGCACCTGCCCCCGCTGGCGGCTACTAATCAGGTCCTCCTGGGACGTGCGCGTCGTGTAGGCGTCATCCGTCCTATGCCGGCGCGGGCTACCGACCCTGCAACCGACGAACTTGTCGAAGACATCGACGAAAAGAGTCCCGAGCACGGCGCGAGACTCGTGTCTCTATCCCCGCCGCCGCCAGCCGAGATCGAGCAGAGTCCGCCGGCGCGCGCCGAGAGACGAGAGCCTCCCCCGGCGGCCCTGGTGGAGCCGATCCCGCGACCTACACCTGAATCCGCGCGCTCGCCCTCCCCGCCCGCCCCCGCCCCCGCCCAGCGCAGCCCCAGCCCGGAGCCGAAGCCTAAAGCGGCGGCGGACACGATCCCGGCGCCCCTAGTGAACGGACACGCGAGTGCCGAGCGTACGCCAGAATCTAAAGCAGCCGTGTCACGGATCGGTGCGGCCGGCATCGAGCGCGCTTGGAGCGGCTCCGGGGAAAAGAAGAGCGTGGACTCCAAGACGGCGGAGGGCGGGGGCGCAGGCGCGGCGTGGGCGCGCGGCAGCCCCGCGGCGGCGCGCCGCCCGCGCGCGCCGCCGCCCGCCACCACCTCCGTGGTGTTCAACTTCTCCAACCGCAAGGAGGTGCCCGACTACATCGAGAACGACGGCATCGTCCTGCGCACCAGCCGCCGGAACAGGATCAAGGTCAGTCACCCTGTTCTATGCATACTGCCATCATTACACACACATAGTGCACTGATTTGTTGATATGTACCAATTTGACGATCACCGCTGTAACACGTTATGTTCCGTCTCGTATTCTGAGTATGCAGCTCTCTTATCAGAAGTGGTACAAATATAAACATAGTTTGCCAAAGTCTCGCATACCGTCCTTATCGTCGATAGCTGACACTGAGCCGTGTTATTCATTGTATTCTTTACTTAGGTATACATCGAACTTAGCATTTGTTATCAATGTAGATTGGTCGTGCGGATACGGGCGTTCAGCCAGTTAGATACGAAAGATACTTAGTCCCAGCTCTCTAGCCTCTCTGTACATATGTACACAGGTGGGGTAGTTGTGACCGTTTGTGGTAGCTGTGGCGTTTCGTTGTCGCGAAGCGTCGTTGGTAACATGTGTAGGGATTGCAATCCAGCAATACTGTTATTTTATGAAATTGAATAAAAATAACTTCGTTCCGGTAATAATCAATTATTGATTAAGTGGAGCCGACAGACCTAGCCCTACCCGAACCTGCTCACCTACCGGTCAGTCTTCTTTTCCCACAAAGTGTCATATGAATTTAGTTTAGGTTTACTAATCGTCTTTTTATTTATATTATCTTACTGAAGATTCAATCATAGAAAGTAACAAATATCAAATAATATGTCACTACTCTTTTATGTTCGATTTCATTTGGATTTGGGCGATCCCACAGGTTACGTAGTAACTATTCAGTAATCTGTGCCACAGGCCCTATAATTATGCAGAACCCCGCTGGATTGCGTGATCACACTGAGAATCGTAATCCATATCATGTTCATATGGATTACACTTTGTGCTTGTGTCGTCGCCGTGTTGCCTCGGGTGTTACCATATTGCTGGTCACGGTAAGAGACGCACTGTAAACTTTTTTTAAATTAAAAATGGAGGCTATAGACTTATTTTTGCTAAGAACAATAATGTCGCATTTGACCGCATTCAAGCTGACGTGTACAGTAATGTCCGGAGCAATATCTCACGCTCGAGCTGCGTCCATTACACGGTTCAGTGGCGCAGTGGTTCACAGCGGCGGCCGGCGCAGCTCCAGGGGCTGCTTCCGAGCCAGCTGGCCGCGGTACGAGAGTGCCGTGAAGCGCTCGGCGATTGCGCAACATTCGATATGCAAATATAAAAATAATTTTCTACAAACGGTGAAAGTGATAGCGTCAGATGGTGCTATGTGTGGCCGCGTGAAACCGGCAGGCCCGGCGCGCTGTCGATAGTTGCCCGAATCGAATGCCACTCTCGATTTCGTCAAGATCGCTTCCGCTGGAAAGTGCCCTGCGCCGGCGGCGGCGCCGCATAACCGCCGCGGAATGTTAACGAGCCCACCTTTACGCTTTGTTACTATTCAACGAAACAAACTGACTGATGACTGCCTTATAAGTGTTCCTCGTGACGGAGTGTTGTCTAACATCCGCGTGGCTGAACCAGCGCCAGCGGCTCGGCTGGGCTGGGCTCGGCCAGGTCGGCACGCGGCTGAGCGGTGACCCGCGGCGACATTGCTTTCACTGCGTGCCCACGCGGCCAAAGCTCGTTACTATGGATGGGCGACCGGTCGCCGTCGTAACAACTCGTAACTTGATGGCTTTCCAATGCTCTAACAATACGTTGCTCACATACGTGAATGCGAAGCTCCATCCTCATGGCACAGCATGGAGAGTTAGTGCTCAATATGCAACTTGTGTTACGCTAATCGCATCTCGATATTGTGTATCGTTCCAATCCACTCGATTTGGTTATGTGAATGATTGAATACAAATACATATAAAATTCTGTCGAAAGGCGTTTTGACGATTCTATAGATGAGATCGACCTAACATAACCAACACGTTTATAGCTCTTACTCAGGAATGTTGTATCAACGCCTCTCTCTCTAGTAATAAATCAGTGAGCTGAGGTTACCCGCTGGCCGTCAGTGTCGCCAGAGGTCGATAACATCGCCATAATTAAATATCGAGGCGACCTGGTGCGAACGCCTCAGCTATCTGCTCTCGTTCGACGCGCTCCACTCCCACACTCCCGCACTCGCTGCCATCCTGCGCTACACTTTTATTGCTCCTGTTGACATGCCAGTGTATGTCCGACCGGTTTGCTGCAACTAAATGTCAGCTTGGTATTGTTGAATGCCAATAGTGAGGGGCAAGTATGGAACTAGATATATTGAGGCCACCTGGGACTAGATACAAATAACATTCGCAGATAATAGCGTGTTTCTAGCGTTATTCAGCAGTCGAGGGTGCCTAAGAGACCTGTAGTAGGTGCCCCATATCGTTTGGTATCTTAAGCATATATCTTTTAAGTAAATAAATACAAATGTTGTGAATCAGAACCGTGTACCGTTATGTGTATAATCTGTATGTTCACAAACATGGCAAGTATTTGCAGAGCAAATATTGGGCGTGTCAAGCGGGCGACCCCACGCAAATATTTAGATTACAGTAGCTTCAGTTAAATTGGTAAGTCCGCCGTGCTCACTTGTCAAGTTGTCACCGTCGGGTGCTGGCTGCTTGTTTGTCCCCCCGCCCCCAGACACCCCCCCCCCCCCCGCACACTGCTGAACCATGTTGTTTTCCGCATGTAGGCAAGTACGTAGTAGTAGTTTTCCTTGTTTAGTTTTTGTCCCTCTACGTACAGTTTGTAACTGAACTACACATTTATAATATATTGTAGTACTCGTATGTAGTTGAAATTTGCAATGATAGTTCGCATGTCAAAGATATGGCCACCGTTAATGAGAAAGCAACGTGATCTCGTGCAGCAGCGAATTGTGCGAGGATAGAACATATCTCTGGACTGGCTTGATGTGAACTTTCGTCCGCTCCCCGTGGACTCACTGAAGCAGGTTGTGTGCTACCGTCCAGTTAGTTAGTAGTAGTCCTTCTTTAAAATACTATGATAAGGTACTGCATTCCATCTCATGATCCAACATCCAAGGCACAAGCACTGCCTTGCGCTAGTGCAACCACACGCTTAGTTGTGACGCGGTATCTAAAAGTGAAGGATGTCTGTCTGTGTGTTGGCAGTACAGAGTTCCCTAATTGGACAATTAGCCCCCATTCCGTCCGAGTTGTCGCGATAAGCGGCTGATGGACTGCACCAACATGTTAAACATGCACAGTTGTATTGCTTCCTCGGGCAGACAAGTATAAAGCGTCATTATCAGAGAGAAGTAACGGCACTGTTGCGACTAGCACCCGATGCCGCGCACCCCGCTGCCACCGCCTCCTGCCTCACCCTCATACAAATACCTTACAGTAGTGTAGTTCCACACCACTCACTTCTGAGGCCAATACATGTCAATCAACTGGATATAAATAAATTATATACGAAATAGATAATCCAGGGTCAATTGTAACTCCTGAGATAATCAGTAATTTTTTATCTACAGTTGAACAAGAACTGATGCTGACACGTGAGTGTTATAATAAAATTATAAGCTTGGTGTATACGAGTTCCATTCAGTACCCAAGCATGCTGTTGTTGATATTCGCCCCATCTTTTGTAACTCAGATGTCGGCAGAATCTACCCTAGGCAGTTCGAAAAATGACGGATTGTCTGAGTTTATTAGCACCGGGGCGTGCGGCGTGCGGCGTGCGGCGCCTGTAACGGGACCACTTGCTATCTAAGCGCTAATTGCACACACAGATCGCGTTACATCTGCTAATTATTTTGATGTACTGTGTCAAGATGATATTCTCTATATTTAAAATTTGGGGCAACACTAACTAACTTATCTAGGTTGTTCCATCGATTTACGCCATCATCTATTCCGGTTCCAAATCACCAATTTGAGTACTTCCATCAGTCCCGCTGTGTGTGTAGTGGCAGTGTGAAGTCGAGGGGAACTTCCAGTCGCAACGTTCGCTTACTTATTAAGAAATTAAAGCTGCGTAATTACCACGCTCGTACCAGCTAAGCGATTAAGTGTGCGTAAGTAATTGGATTTTTTCTGACAATTATTCTCATGTGGGGTATCAAAATAAAGTTCTCGAGGAGACGATTCCAAAATTGTAACCGACCAAAATGTAGATAGTAAAAAGAATAGATAAATATGAAAAAACGCAACTGCAAAGTCAGCTAAAATTAGAAAAACGAAATCACTTGGCAAACAGCAAGATTCAATTAAAATTATTTCAATATTATTTTTGTGTGTCCTTCGAGACACGACTTACTTATCTGATAGACACCATGTTATTTATATTACGATAAAATACAAACATAACAAGCGAGTATTTCAGGATTACATTGATAAATATTAACAAGTAATTGGAAGACATTTGTCAGCGACACACGAGTGAGTCAGTGCGCGGGCGCTTCCTGTACCGACTCATCAGTCAATGTGATAGTTCTGCGGATAACTACTGCTATAACGTTCTGTTCTCGTCACGAGACACATTCTCTATGGCACATAAGGAAACGCGTTTAGCAATTACTAATTGTACTAATATCTTTGCTTTCTAACTCTGGCAAAAACGCATCTGCGGAACGCTCCGAGCGCTCCACAATAGAAACGGGCTGCCAAAAAAGTGCGTTCCCAGAGCGCAAGCGCGGTGAGAGTGGATCGATTCGACGGCGCAGCTCCACCTGCACTTTACATAAGGTGCACTGCGCCCGCGCCGACCGCTCCCCAGCTTTGTTTGTTTATGTTAACTCCACACTATTTGATGCTACCATCTGCATCGGCGACTTGAGCAAGTCAAAGATAAAAGCTGATTCAACGCAGGTTCCTTTTGGGATGTTATATCACGCAACATATCTCTTTTTAGCTTTTTTAATTCACTCGTCAATGTTTACCTTTTGGCAATTTGTGTTCGTGGAACACAAGCTGGTGTTGTACTGTTGTAGGATGTAGTTGTAGTACTTCAGCGGATTATATCGAGCTGTCAGGTAACGTGATATCTACGAGGGGCGCGTCTAACGTCTGAGTGTGGTTTCAGCATAACATCGGGGTTGCGCCTTCACTAGTTATCCTCAGAGGGACATGGCGCATCACGCAAACATTGGAGAACGATCAGTCTAGTTTTAGTAACCATCAGCAGTATAATTATTTTGCAAGTCTTGTTTAGCAAATCCTCGTTTTGCCTAATCGTAATTTTAACAAAGTACTGAGGTGGCAGAGGTCGAGCTGAGTTGCTTCACATGCCTTAAAGATGAGCGTGTACATTCTACGAAACAAATACTAGATGACTGGACTATTGCACAACATCATCGCATTTTAATATGCGCATTAATTTTAAACAAGCAAGTTGTCGGAGGACAGGTCCCCTACTACGGTAGTTACTTACTTCATATATTGTTGCTTATCTGAGATTTGAGAATTGATAGATAAATGTGTAATCCGTGGCATCCCTATGACGTAGCGTGTGACGAGCGAGAACATGTCTGAGAGCAGAGGTCAGCACGCCGCGCGCCGCGCGTAGGGCGGTCGCGGACCTCCCGCGCGCGGCACGCGCCGTTATGTTTACACGATTACACATTATAGTAGTGGCTCAAACATCATTAACAAATATGAGATCTCGTGTACCAGTAGGAATTTAATGAGCGTGTCATGTTGGCCAACTCGTCACTAAATGCTGTTATTAATGTAGCTTGATGACATTTGTCAGCGTGTGCAAACCGATTTGACCTTGCTAAATGAATATTAAAAACACTAATGAAGTGGAGCGCGCATAACCTGCATCATCAAATTATACGCAACTGTGCAAGTCACCTTTAAATAAAAAGCAATGTCAGGTGCCCACACGAGGTCCGGTCTTAGCGAAACGGTTGCATGTGCGGCTCACGTTATCACAACAAGTCCGAGTGGTAGATTTTGGCCCATTCCGTTTGCGCAGGTGGTTGGGTGGGTATCGAGTGTCACAGTTTTGCTTGCGATGCCGCACGATGACCTTAACTGAATACAAAAACTGAGCGCTCGTTTTTAGTTGGTTCCTTGAGTTAATCCAGCGCAAAATACCCGAGGTATTCAAAATCAATCATGAGTCCTTGCGAGAGTTAGCTGCTTAGTCAGCAGTACATTATGTGATAAAGTGTATGAGATACGGTGCTATCGGCGATAAACTCTCGGACACAACATTACTCACGAACGTGGCGCGGCCAGCGCCCGCTTTCGAGCGCCAGTGTCACTCGTCTTAGTGACGAGTGACACTGTGACACTATGACGTCAGCGAGTGTGCTTCATTGATATGCGATGTACTGTCGTGGAACAATAGAGTGCTTTAGGGAACTGCTGTCCCATTTTCACTGACGTTATGGCTCCAATTTCGGAAACGTTTACGAGTACATTAGGATTTCTCTGTATTATCATTTTCACTGCGGCGTTCAAATCATTCATGTCTACTATAAAATCTACGTTTCCTACGCTCAGTAAGAGGGTAACACGTGACACTATATTTCCAAACTCATTGCAGAGAACATTTCAGCATAACCATTTATCTAAATACTTATTACTTAAATGAAACCACCCGCCGCGCCGCGCTTGTCTGGCGAGTTGTCTACCAATCCAAAACTTGACGTGATTCATGTTGATGCAGTTTGCGCTGTCGCTATCATGCATCAGATTATGTGCATCTCTCGAGGTAGGCTTCAGCTGTCAAAGAAATGGTTAGTCTATCTCATAATATGTATATACATAGTGCTCAATGCCTCAACTCTTCGTGTTTTGTGGATTCCTTAAGTCATCCAAACATTAACTGAGTGCTGCCGGCAAAGCAGAGATTGTCCCATATGTAGGTCATAGGTGTGTAGGTGATGATGGTGGTCGTATCGGTCCATATGTTGAACCCGTAGGTGGATCGATGTCATGCGATCTGATATAACAGGAGCACGTGAAGCACCGCCTGGGCAACGTCGGAAATGGTATAATGGCACAAAAACACTGGTGCGGTTATCAACGTTCCGCTCTGGTTGGCCGTGTCAGCGCCGCGCGCGCTACTCTCTACGTGATGTATGATGCGCGATCCCCCCGCACCGCACTCGCTCATCCGACATCCGACATCCTTACTTCAGCGGTATCTCTACGGTTCCTTTTCTTCATTATGGCACTACTGCTGTTGGTGCGGAGTCACATGTCTCACAAATGCACATCATTCCACATTCCCCGATTTAATTTAATCGCAGTCAGTTAAGGAGAGTTCGCTTTTAACTGGAAAGGTACACCGATGAGTTTAGAATCACGTAACTTAGTCCAAAGTCATCACAAAAGCACGAGCTTAAACCGTTATCATCTGATTACGAACTTCGGAGATATAGAACGAAGCCCTTCAATGAATAACAGCAAAGCAATCGTGTGCGCATGTGTAACTGAAATGCTGCCGAATGAGCGTCATGTTGAGAATGCATTAGCGTGTGTGCTTAACTGTTCAACTGGTAATATTGGTTAACGCGTCAGAACGTGGGCAGTCGCAAATTAGTGTCGACTAGCCCGACTGTGCCGGACCACAGCGCCTCGTTTGACCAATTACCACGTGTGACGCTGTTGTGACAATATTGATAAACCGGCGTCGTGGCTCCGTGACAGCCAGGCGTTCCTGCCCGCCCGTGCCAGGCCGAGCGGCCCGCTGCACGCTGGCCGGCTGCTCAACCACATCGATTATAAAAACGTGAAACGGTCATAAGTCTCACCGGGTGAAGTGGGTGACCGAGCGGCCTGTCGAGATAAGCAGCTCTGCAACTTTATTATCTAATCTGAGCAAGGCAACGGACAGAAAGCATTCGCGATCGCGTCGCCGCCCAAATGTCCTTTACGAATTAATTGCTTCCTGCATCAGACAATATCGCGTTCCCAAAATGTCGCAATTAGCTGTTGTGCATTGTAAGCACCGTGACCAAGGTGAGGTCCTGTGTTATGAAACAGCCATTTACAGAACAATTTACTTGAGCGCATTATGGAAGCGGTTCCATGGCATTCGATTAGTTAGTTTAGGGAAATATAAAGTGGCGTAAAATTGTATGAAATTGAACTGAATACTCTCACGTGCCGAGTTTTCGTCAAACTACTTATTCACGGACACGGAATGAAGCCCTTCAAGTGGCAGACTGTAGTGTGGTGTCTACTGGTGCTACTTCGTTGAATGTATTCAGCGTCTGCGATATAGAACAGCAAGAAATGAAATAGGAAGGATAGGAATAGAAGACACCTGACATCACTTCAGTGGATGCTGACTACACCTCGGATGGTTCTGATGTATTCAGCTCAGCAGTGTATTTAAGCACCATTTAGATAATATTTAGCGACAAGGCCAGTGTTTTAAGATTATCTCAGTGGTTTGGTATGCAATAACATGTCGCTTAGTGTCGTTAAGCTTGCCAAGATTAGGCACGCGCGGTGATACATTCGTACCGACAAGCGATACACAAAAGGACAAAGTGGTAAGTGGGCCATCATCGCCGCTTTTAATTACTACACCGCGACCGCGAGTGCGGCGACACACTATTGTCCAAATTTCGATGTTAGGCAAACACTCGTGTAACGGCATCTGCGCGTGCGCAACTTTTGAGCAACGTCCGCTTCGAGCCCTGGACGCACAACCTTAAGCTGCTCGGAACTTTACCCAGGTGTACCATTGTAAGATTAGTTTAAACCTGGAGAATCTCAGACTCACTACACACGATACACTCGTCCACCATTTATGTAAAATGGATGTATAAACGTAAACGAGTATCTAAAGAAAATACGAATAGGTCTCATAAGTATGTATTCTTAAATTGATACAAATACGAAATGACACATTACAAAGACCATCGCTTTGCATTTGTGACCAACGCGGAAATAAACCAGCGATCAATTAGTCTCCGCTGTACTAACTGCTATCAGCTCAGCAGGAACTAGTTTAGTTGCGATTGTTGTTCGTCGTTCGCTGATAACTGATATCTGTTCATTCAATAACTTACTTAGATTCGTGATTGCCTGTTCATTAGAAGTCGATGATGTTAACTGTTTGGAACGTAGCTGGTGGTGGCAACAGGCGGCTGTAGACAATATAGCGAGCAGCCGGACGTTAATCGTTTACTTTCTCTCGCGGAGCGCCGCCGTATTTTAACAAGGCTTTATGGTAATTAACGCAGCCGCCATGAGTCGACGCGGTTGATGGGTGCGCGCGGGAGCAGCGGCGCACACTGCCATGTGTGTGCAAACGCAAATGTACACCACCAGCTGGAACACGCAGCTTGCAGCAGGTCCTCTGATACGAAGTGCCAAGTTTCCCCAAGCCACGTTTGTTCTGACAGAAACCACCGGCGAACGAGTTAATGCGCGTGACAGATCAGATCCGACGCAACGCGCTCTCCGGAGTAAGAAACTGTTTGTAATTAAATGCAAAGAACTTATTCAACCTTAAATACTGACTTCGCAGTATTGCAGACGTTAGATCGAAACATCTGAGTCTTGATTGCTTAGCCACGAGCTCCACGGGTCAGGAGATGAAGGCGCGGTATTTGCGCCGTGCATGTGGTGCGAGCTAGTTGCGCACGCGCAGTGGCGTAACTGATCAGATTGTATTTCAGCGGTCAGAGAGCCGGGCTGCGACGCCAGAGCCGCAGGTGCCTCAGTTACACGTGCTAAGCACTTGTTGTACCAAACACATCATTGAAGAATGTCGCCACATTATAAGTGCTTGTGTGCTCATGAGCTGATTTATCCTTTTGGTTACTTTCGATGGATGTCATACTCCCATAAACCCACTGTTGTGAAGACAACTGTCTAGTCAGGAAGGTCCACTTATAAGAAAGGGTTAATCGTCTCAAATCTGGGCAGCATTCAAGAATCTTCCCTATTACCACTCGCCCCAAATCAACTTGGTTAACCCACAATGGATCTGATAAGAAGTCTCAAAGGCTCCACAACCAACCCAAAAGGCTCAGAATTTCCCTACGTAATTGGATAAATGAGGGGGATAATATAACCCGAAGAATTTCCAAAGTTAAGCGGCAGAGAAATTGTTTGTAGTAGATCTGTTCCGGAATTCAGCAAGGTGGACCGACGAGTCTGTCGCCTGAGTAATGATCATGATGTAGGATATTCTTAGTCAAACTTTACAAAGTGAAACCTCTACAGTTAAAAGTTAAAAATATTTCAATTAAGATCGATGCGTACAAGCGCGCGGCCTGTCATTCGTCAAAAGGTATCACTCATCTCGCGCTTCTGCGTCAGTTTACGAGGCGGCGCGGCGGCGGCAGCGGCAGCGGGGCTGCTTTCGTGACGGCCGTCGGAATGCTATCACTGACGATTTACTCATTTACTGCTGACTTACAAAATTACGTGCACGTTTGAACGCGCTAAGTTAACAAACAGGTTTACAACAGTGCGCGTCGCCGTGACTCCCAGACAGGCTCGGATCGATCGGGCGAGCCGTGAGCAGGGGGACAGCCAGACATACTTACAACTGCATATATAGCGTCTAGCTCGCAGTTACACACCTATCCCAGGCTTGGCATGAGTCACGAAAATTCGCTAAAAGTGTTAAACTGGCTGGGGCTGACCTGTGGTTTGTTTAGCAGTTCGTTTCAATTTCTCGTCAACTGTTCTGTTGCAGGGCTCGCTCATAATCCTACCTACTGAAGTTTTAGCAGCTTGTCTATGCATAAGCATGTATCGTAACCAATAAAATTACGCTATCTATATCCCTGTGATAAGTCAACAATGGGCACTGGCGAAGTGGCCGCCGCAATAACTACGTCACTGTGACCGGCCGCGCACCGAACTGCTACTGAGCGCATAAACAATAGACTTCGTAGTTCACGTACTTATAATATTATGCTGTTAATTGACAAAATCCAAGTCACTGGTGCAACATAAACCGATAATATTTACAAATTCTAGCTAAAAGTTATTATTACTAGACTAGTTTATAGCAATTTATAAGGGTTGGAAAATCCATTTTGAATCCCTGTATTATTCAAAGGGATAAGGGAGGGACCACACTCGGGGAAATTGGGATAGCTGTCTAGACTCGAAACCGGCGACAGAAGTCTGTATAACTTAATACAGAATACAGGCGCTCGGCGGACTAGCACCTAGGTTTGTTAAACACAGCAACGAATAAAAACTCAGATCATTAACAATGGAGTATATCAGCACCGATCACATGCTCACTAGTAGTTAGATCACTATCGAGCCGATACAATCTGTCTGTGTCGGTAAGGGCCGGCTGATATAATTACAGCCTGATGCACTTGCTTCTACTTTGAAAAAATCGAAAAACAATTCTTAATGAGATTCAAAACCATGAACAACGGATAGCGATTTAACAAATATACATGGATGTAGCTGGTGTCGTGATGTATCCCAGTGTTTGGCGCAGTTTTCTCGTAACCAGTAGCATGAAAGTAAAAATGTGTCATTAAAGCGGTGCAGATATCGCAGGCGTGCGGCGGCGACACGTGCCCGCCACGGACGTACGAGCACATGGCGACTGCTCGACCATGACACTGCTGCGTATTACTACGGTGTGACGCCAGAACGAACAACACGGCCGTGTTAGCCGAGGGAACTCTTCACGTCCTTATTTACCGCAATTACCTGGTTTGTGAAACCAATCGACAATAACAAATCGATCGACACCCGGATCACCCCAACCAGCTTGTTCTGCTCCGTGGATCGAACCGTGCGGCTGGTGTTATTTAGTGGCGAGCCCCTTTTCTCTGACAATTTGCACACCATGACTCAATCAAAACGAAATGCAAGAAATGTTATGGAAATGTATTCGTGTACAGCGTTTTCATTCCTCCTGAAGGTTTGTTACAGGCTCATCTTGTGCGATTCATTTCATAACATTATTTATTTATTTACTTGGTGGCTTCCTTTGTAGGTACAGATACCAATAGTTTTATGGTACAGGACCTTTCTATGCTTACTGTTAGTTCATAAATCTTGTTTCGCAGAACATCGCAGCAAAATAAACAGCTCGCGATTTACTTTGAATGTATGAATACGTTTGTCGATGTACCATGAGCGACGTGCTGATCAACCAAAGACAAACAGATTCAGAGCCCCCGCGTTGCTAGGTAGCAGACCAGTTGCCGGCATAATGCAGTCGAAGCCAGTGTTTGAACAAGTTGGACCGCTTGAACAACGAGTGATGTTTCGAAATAAGGCCTGTAGGTACCCCAACTGCGTAACACACTTTGTATCACCATCCGAAGGATATTAAAGAAAATTCCTTATCCATTGCTTCATACTATGTTTGAACGATTCGACAACTCAACAACATAAATAACGCAATTAATGTTAATGAATTGTCATAATATACGGCAACACAATTGATTGGCTACGGACCACGAAAAAAGTTCAATAATAAATTCGCAAATTCACGAATAAGTATATTATTTTTAGTAAATATTTGTCCGTAGGGATAAAGAACACAAAACTGCCTATCTCTATGATTTATGGGACTTGGTAAAGATTAAAATGTTTTTAAGACTGCGATAAAGGTAGCACATTTAGCTGTGGTTATAATCACGCGTGTTATCCACGATTAAGATATGGTATCGCATACCTAGTGTCCGATGTTGGCAGTGTTCGTAGTGCGGCGCCAAACCGACGCGCGACGTGCATTCCCTGGAGCGTCACGTCAATCAACTTTGATTTTATTGGTCTTTATGGCCTACGAAACCGATCCTTCAGTTCTTATTCAATGCATATCATCTTTTCTACGTTCAAATTAAACTAAATACGTATAGATTAAGTATATGTTTTGATAACTTATCATCATGCTGAGCAGTCCCCAGAATAAGTTACGAGACGACGGACCAATCTTCCTGATCAAGGTACGATGTTTGACCAGTGTTAGGTGATAGAAGTGCCAGTGTTTTGTAAGCGGAAGTTATAATTGCTTTCCTGGTCCGACTTTTTAATTTGTTATAACGATATAACCTTATCATTCATCACGGTTTGGTGTGCGTATGGCCTGTTACTCTTGTAGCAGAGGAAATAAAAGATGTTAACGCCTTGCGAGGGGCATAGCAACACTACTAATCGTAAAAAGTAAAGTTGAGCATTCAGTTGTGCACGTAGACTGAGTAGTTGCAGACATTACTCATACCTTGTAGGTGCACATGAAGTAGAGTGTTTGGTACAACATGAATAACAGCGGCGCACAAACAACGCGTCATAAACAATAATGTTACAAGTATCCTCGTGGTTACACCTTATTAGCAGATTGTTCATGTTTAATATGAAACCGTAACGTTATTATATATAAATTGCGTATTCATAAAGTAGAGCAGTAGGTACTCAGATAGGTACATAAAACATTTATCATTATGGAACGTAGAATACACAATTTAAACAAGAGCGTTATTATTTAAGTGCGTGCTCTTGTATAGTTAACTTGAAATGGGCACATTCGCGAGGGTGCTGAGGCAACATTATTTCCAACTAGTGAACCGTCTTGTTGGGGTTGACTTCGTACACCAGTTGTGGTGTGAATGAGTGCCTACTTGTACAGCCTTGTGCGTCAAGTACCTATGCGTCAGGCGGACGTGCGGGAGTCCCCTTATCGGCGCAGGCGCATGCACAGGCACAGTGGCACTGGAGGGCTCTGCGTCGCGCCTCACATGTTATTGTGTTGACGTTCTTTTCGCACACCTCAGCTGCCGGATGCACCGATTGACAACTATAGCGACCACGCCTTTGTGTGACGATTTTCTTTTACTAGTAAGTCGGCTGTATGTCCATCACGCTGTATTCCCCTAGTTAGAGTTGGTCTAGCGCTGCCACCTTGCCAGTTATGTTTAGTCCTCCTATATTATAGAATAAGAGTAATACCAAAGTACCTACCGGGCACAAATACTGAGTCCGTTGTCGTGGTAGTAAAATTGATATTGGGAAAACCCAAAAACACTGCCCGAGCTGAGGATTTTGCTAACCCGAGACCGAGAGCTCGCGCTCAGCAGTCGCGCTTGCGACCTCTACTGTAACAGGTTTCTTTTTCTAATTGGAGTCCATGTACATAATTATTTATGTGCGCGTCAGTGCCAGAGATTCCCAGCGCCCGGCACACCGGTCCGGCACGATTCCCTTGAACCCGGCGCGGCTGCGGTCCGTCACGGTCACCGGACGCCCGGCGAGATTCCGCCGCTAATCGCCCGCAACTCGTTTTAGGAAATTAGTTCTGACAACTGTGCCGTGAAAAAGAAATGTTTTCTATACAGCATTCCGATCGCCATCAGTGGGAAACTATCGCAAGTTCGCAACTTGTTTTATTTATTGCTTACCTACTGATACCGATTCTTTTTTCTTTTTTTTTCTTTAAAAAAAACGTTGCCCCGCACTAGGAATTTCTACTGTGTCGTGGGTGCGTTTACAAACATTTAAACTCACGTACACAAACAGCCAGACCCGGAACCAGTACCTGTAGGCCATACAAACATTTGTTCCGTGCGGGGATCGAACCCGCGACACGCAGGTCAGCAACCAATCGCTTAGCCTCTGCGCCAACCGTGTCGTTAAATTGGTTCAACAAGGCTGAACGAAAATTTAAGTTTATTAAATTAGGTCTATGAATTTTCGTAGTAACTCCTCAACACAGCGCAGCAGTCCATAGACACAACATAAATCACTGTCAGATGTCCTGTCGAGACGGACATGAAGTCAAGATTGTGCAATACGTGGTAATCGGAGCCGCTTATCGAATGGATGTCCACGCATCAACCGGACTCGTTTAGCGTCCGGAAGAGCAGTCCTCGTTTAGTTCGATTATACGAGTAATGTTTGTGCGATAACAGACACTTTATACAAGGAGCTAATATTTAACAGAACCAGGCTATGCATATATATATATATAAGTCCGCCACCCCCTGTGGGCGGTGCTAAGGTTACGTCACCTTCACGCCGGAGGTTGATGCGTTCATTGGAAGTCGGAAATATCTAACTCGTATCGTATAATGCATGGCCAATCGATTGTATATGCGATAGTGACTCGCCACAAACTTGTTTGAGGAACCGACACAGCGATGTAATCACAATGTGCAAGAGCACAGAAAAAAATATCATGACCTCAGCAAACATTTCTAGTGCAAGCTACTAAGTACCTAGATGTAGGTTTTTTTGTCTATGGTTATTGCGTTGCGCAACCAGTTACATTAGCTTTATATTAGCATGTTAGGAACTCAACACCAGTGTATGAAGCACGGAGTGTGAACCTCGTCAACACTGCTGCGAGATGGCTGTGAGTAGTGCTACCAGTGGAGTGGCGAAGTGTCCATGCAACTCCATTCATATCGGGTTTACTTTGGAAGTGAACTCGCCATTGAAAAATGACATAGGCAATGATAAAATAATATACCATATATATGAGTACAGAAAATTAGAATAAGTAAAACTGATAGGATCACTTTTTCTATTTGTTCGGCTTACCTCTCACGCATACTGACGCCGCGCCACTGTCGCGCTAGTCCGTAACCGTTCTATAATCACCGGCAAATAAGATGGCAAAAGTCGTTAGATGCGCACAAGTCGTTTTTTAGGTCTCTTTGGTGGTCAAGCGGGACGCGGTAGCGTGTATGAGGTAGCGTCGATCCGAGCGCGCGATTGGTGCATCAGTCGACCCTTGCCTCCCGCACCGCGCCTTCGTCCCGTTCGCTCCCGATTACATTTCAGTGCACGAAAATTGAACCCTTTGTTTTTGTTGTGTTAAACTTAAGTGTTGTTATTGTTTTTAAATTTAGGATAGAGTTCCTGAAAAGGCATAGCATACGAGGAAAGTATGCTCAAACCAGAGTTATACAAATTAATAAAATTGGAAAAAGAACAATTTAAAACATACAGCATTGACCAAACACTTGCAGAACACAACCATGGTGTTCTGCGATTGCGACTTTCAATATGATGCCAAGGGTAGTTTTATTAACGTATAGTGACGACGACTAGTTATTTTTTTTTTTTTTTATATAAACTTTTTGAATTTTAAATGCACGTTATTTATAACTCCTAATAAACTTGAATTCCTCTCCCTTCTTTAACTTTGTTCTATACAGACATGATTAAATATAAATGATAGCAATAACAATAGAATAATGACGATCAATAAAAGTTACCACTTTTTTGTGCCACTAAGTGTACGATGCGCGAACTTACCCCCACTACGCCAAAATCTTGCCATCTTATTTGCCGGTGACTATACACATAATAACATACTACTTAGCCGTACAATAGTGAGCAGCAGTCTGTTGTTTGGCACAGCCGGGCGAGCCGGGCGTGGTGGTACTGCGGCCCGAGGCGCTGCTCTGCTCCGACTCCGACTCGGAGACGGAGACGGACGGCGGGCCGCCGTCGCCGTGCCGCGTGCGCTTCGTCAACGACAACGTGCTCATCAACGGCCGCTCCTCCATGCCCGACAGGCCCAACAAGGACCGGATCTCTAAGGTAACACTCACACTTACGTTTGCATATAGCTGACGTGCTTTGATTTCAGGCTGCTAGGCATTCAGTAGATATACGGGGACTTTGTGAACAATCTATAAGACATTACGGGCTGAAATCCGCTGGATGCGAGAAATACAGGACTGGTCGATGTGGCGACGCGTAGGAATTATGTCCAGCAGTGAGACCTCTTCCGTCTGAAATGATGAAAGTAGAGTCCAGGCTTTGTCTCTAAGATGGCACCGCAGCTGGATGCTGACAGTATTGCTAATTGCCTCCGGTGGTAATGGTAACCAGGTATGCTGGCCGTTCGTTAGCCACCCACTGCAATTACATATTTATCCCACGTTAGGGCAGCTGCTGCCTGCATTTGCTGCAAAAGGTTATTGTCAGAAGCAAAAAGCTATATTCCAATACCCTATTTGGTCCTCCTTAGTACCGGGCACAAATCGACACTCCAAGCTGATACTAAGCAATTCCTGAAAAATACACCACACCTACATAACACCCACACTAGCAAGAAAGCATCGAATATTACTCCACATAGGGCCACTAAGATTGGAGCCATACATTAATTATTATTGCCGACTTAGATGAACCATACAAAGTGGTAGCTAGATGTAAGTAGTAATGAACGCACAGAAGCCCTTGAATGCGGCGTGCTCCGTGCGGCGTGCTCGCGTCACCTGTGAGTGACCACAGCGCGGTCATTATCACCAGCAGATCAATCAATACCGGTTCCGCCGCCCGTGATGTGTGCGCCGGCGCCGGCTGCGCACACGCAACGATACAATACCAACTATGCATCCTGCATCCTGCAATGTCTTTGGAACTTGTTTGTTTCAACTCCTCCATACTTATGCGTATCTATTTGATGTGAATACGTGGATGACAATGATGGTCAGAAAGGTAATGTATGGGCGCTAACGTTACCAACCAGATAGGAATTGGGGAGCTGGAGAATGCGGGCAAGTGGTATTTCTAACATTGGTTCCGCATCTAATAAATATTTTGTTTAAAAACTTCACACAATTTCGTTTCGCAGCAGTTCTAGGGTTCCATACGTCAAAAGGTAAAACAGGAACCCTCGGTGGGCGAGTCCGACTCTCTCTAAACCGGTTTTTTTTGTGGTTGGCATAAAATGTATTGTGTTAACGATAAGACCGCGCACTGCGGAAGGTGGTCATGTGGGAGCGAGCAAAGGGCTCGTCGTTACGTGTCGGCGGCGGACGTGTGGACCCAGAGAGTGCCACCACATTTCACCATGATATCATGTACATGAAATATTTTTAGTTTCATTTATTTCAATTCATTTTTGTGTTGTCTGATTGCTAACCAGAATAATGTTTTGAGATTATTACCTACTGCTACTGAAAGGTTGCTAGGCTGCTTACTGGCATAGAAGATCGATTTATACATGCGTCCTTAGTCTAAACCGATTCGCCTCACTTGTAACTTGAAGTATGACAGCTAAAATGTGCGATGTTATTATTTCCAGCTGAAGCTGCAGTTCGACGATTCACTGACGCGTACGTTCGAGTACCCTTCGGAGACGTCCCTAGGCGAGGAGTCCCCGGGCGCGGCAGCGGCCCCGGCCCCCGCGCCCCCGGGCCCCGCGCCCCCGGCCCCCGCGCCCCCGGGCCCCGCGCCCCCGGGCCTCGCGGCGGCCGCGCCCGACAGCACGCCTCAGCTCGCAGAGTCGCCGCTGCACGCCACGCTGGCTGCCAATACACATATCAGTAACTATCTCATACTAATACCTACTTGAAAAATGACTATCCTCTACTGGAGCTCCTCGCGAAAGCCAGCGCTCGCCTCGTCTCGCCGAGTGGGCGCTCCGATCAAGCAACAGTTCCCACGCAGAAACAGTCGACTGAACCACTCCATCAGATGCGGTGACTCGCCCCGCGTTGGTTGTTTCCATGGGTTTTCGAGCCATGATTGACATCTTGACCATAATGCTGTGCTTAATAATAATTATAAGAAAATGGCAGTGTCACTTTGTATTGGGAGCGATCCATCATCACTGACAGGACTATTATAGCCAATAAGCCTGATATAATGGAGATGGATCGAATTGAGAGGCACGCAACGATGTAACGGTCCCACATGACGGGAACCTCGTGAAAGCCGAGAAAGATAAACAAATCAAGTATCTTGACTTGGCTCGCGAGGTTGTCGACATGTGGAATGCGGATCAATCTTTGTACCGATAGTCGTGCCTGCCAACGGCTTAATAGCTAATAGCCTCGACCTGAGGAGGCTGTCGTTAGGCAGCTGGATCAAAGGCTTGATTCAGAAAGCAGTTCTTCTGGACATGGCTCGCATTGTTAGGCGATTCGTTTCTCTGGAGCCCTGACCGCGGGTAGCTTGGACCCTTTTCCCGGTACCGATGGGCAACAATTTTTTTATATTTTCAAATGTTTTTTTTTTTGTTTTTATACTGAAATATTTAAAAATGTAATTAGTAAGAAAAAAAATGAAATAAAGGAGATAATAATAAAAAGACCGATCACTAGCTTGCCGACAGTCTATTAAGTTCTTAAGTTATTTATTTTATTATTATTTATTTAATTCGACGAATTTAGACGGCACGGCTGGCGCAGTGGCTGAGCGATTGACTGCTGCGCTGTGTGTCGTGGGTTCGATTCCCACACGGAACAAATATTTGAATTGCCTACAGTGTGTTGTTCCGGGTCTGGCTGTTTGTGTATGTGAGTTTAAATGTTTGTGAACGCACCCACGATACAGGAGAAATTCCTAGTGTGTGGCAACGTTTAAAAAACAAAAAAAAAGCGATCATGTCGGTATCTCTACATGGATGTAGGAATGAGTCCCGCGGTACTAAGCAGCTACTCCTCATTGATATTTCCATTAGCCAACAGGTTCGTTGTTCCAAAAAGGATCTGTCGACATGCGAGATAGAATACAAGAAGGCGTATGACTCGGTGCCACATACGTGGCTCACGAGGGTGCTAGAGTTGTATAAAGTGGATGCAACTCTGCGCACCTTCCTGACGTCGTGTATGGGGCAATGGAGAACAGTCCTTCACTATCCGGGAGGTCAACAGATCCATAGGAATAGCGAACCAATAAGAATTGAGCGAGGCATATTCCAGGGTGATAGTTTGAGTCTGCTTTGGTTCTGCTTGCTTGAATCTTCTAAGTACACTACTGGAGGATTCAGGTCTAGGCTATCGGTTGAAGAGCGGTGGTCAAGTTATCTCTCTTTGCAACTGATGGAGCTACTGTAGGTAACAAAAACCTTCAGTAGCGCCATCAGGATGGAATTTGGTGAGGACAAATGTGCGGTCATGCATGTGAAGGGAGGGAGGATTGTGGAATCCGTGGGAACCCAACTCACGGATTTCATAAACCTGAGAACCCTCTCTCCAATGGCAACCTATAAATATTTGGGTATGTCGGAAGCGTTAGGCATTAATGCTACTGACATGAAGCAATCGTTGAACGGGCGCATTTTTGGCCGCCTGAAGAAAGTATTTATCAGGCGGAAACAAGGTGCGTGCCGTCAACAGTTGGGTCATGCCAGTCCTAATGTACTCTTTCGGCATACTCAAATGGACTCGAAACAGAACTTGACGCCCTGGATAGCAGAGTCCGTACATTGCTGACGGCATCTCGAATGCATCACCCACGTTCATCGGTGATAAGACTGTATATCCCACGAATGTGCGGGGGTCGAGGCTTTTCATAATGCTAAGACCCTAAAGATCGCACGGTGTATGGTAGAGCAAGGAGCTTGACGGACGTTTCTTTAAGACCTACCAGCGTCCGAGACCTAGCTGCGTTTCGGTGACCTCTTTGGGGAATTATGGATGAAGTTACCATGACGAATAACTATCGGAGATTTATTGTAAAGGATGGTACGGTTGACATCTGTCAGGCATGCCACCGTCCGAGGGAATCAATCCTTCACATCATCTCCGGCTGTTCTTGTCTTGCTAACGAAGTGTGCATAGACACAACCTTGTAGCCAGGATTATCCATCAGCAACTTGCTCTAAAATACAGTCTTGTGGAATCTGAAGTGCCGTACTACAACTATATGCCTGACCCAGTTCTTGAAAATGGCAATATCACAATGAATTGGGACCGATCCATCATCACTGACAGGACTATTGTAGCCGACAAACCTGATATAATGGTGATGGCCAACAAGCTTATAGCAATAGCCAACAGCCTTTTTTTTTTTGATTCGGGGTAGAAAATTCTCATGCATGTCTGGCTCTGTCAGACTCTTACTGACTAAAAGCCACCCCGGTGTTCCGTCTCACACCTACGCCACGTGAGCACCAGCCCCCGTGCCCCCCCCCCCAGTCCAGAACCCGCGCGTCCGCGAACATCCCCGACGCGCTACAGAAACGCTTAGCGTTGGAAGTTTAAATTTATTTTTCCGTCTTACTTATGGGAAAAGTGACGAAGCTCATCTCATCCTCGTGTTCTGTTGTCAATTTAAGTCAACCTCATTACTTCCTAACTTCTATCCGCGAATTATCAACTTTTTTATTGCTATGCAAGTTGACGATTCTGGGCTGGGCCGGACCGAGCGCAAGTTATTGGAAACACAATCAGGCCAGCGTTTCCCAGCATGACAAAAACCAGGCCTGGTCGGATAATCTTCCTTTATATATCTTACATCTACGGCTGGTTATTAAAAACTCGATTCATTACAAACAATAAATATCAATAAAGTCATGTATGACAGAAGTTGTGCTGACAACTATCTCCACCCCACTGGTGCCCTGGTTACATACAATGTTGTTTTGCGCTAGTGCATTCGATCTAGCAACCGGTCGCTGCAGCAGTGCCGCGATGCTGTCGATGTCAAGTACCTAATGCAGACATTACCTAAGTTGTTGTGGTGGCGACAGCCTACCGGCGGCGCGTGCGGCGCGCGGAGGCCTTCGTGTGACGTCACGGCGCGCCGCCTGCCGCCGCCGCCGGCCGCCGGCCGCACGCCGCACTCGTGCAGCTAGGTTGCGACCAGCCACTTTATTTTATTTGTGTGTACATTAATAGCAAGTGTAAGAGAAGCAGTATTGTTGCCAAACCAAACCACACTTAATATTATATTGGACACGTTTGATTCCACGCACGTAGCTAAGGAAGTAGTCGTAACTTTGACAAAGTCTAAGAACGCGCTGCAGTAATACAACAGTTTTGTTCTTGACAGTGACGAGCACTATCTTATCGAGATCGGTGACGCACGCAACCAATTCGTATGAACCATCTCATCTGGCTTTGTCAAATGTACAGCGGACAGAAATGGATACACACTTGTTGTGACACCAGGAATTTATGCAGAAGCTCACCACGCAGCATCTAGCGCAGCGGTTACACAATAGGAAATCATTGTATTATATCATAGTAAGCAGTATTTTAATGCTAAGGAAAAATTATTGGTATTATTATATTATTACGTATATATTTTGATATTATTACGAATAGATAGTGTCCATTTTTCGCTAAGTAATTAAAAAAAAAATCTATTACTGATACTGAACCACTATTTTTTTTGCGTACCTATTGCTAAAAAATATTCGTGTATACCTGATTCCTGACCACCCTGCGCACGGCCGCCTGCGGGTGCACGCGGAGCTGCCACGGGGCAGGACATATCAAATTAAACTTTACGTAATATGCAAACAACCCAAAATTGCTAAATCGCTGGGACAACGTTTCCGAGACGGGTCCGAGGCGACAAAAGCCGCTTACCTATTGCACCTATTGTATATCCAGCATCTTCGGACATTAACATCCCCTCACCCCCTTTAGTAGCGTTTGAAAATAATAATAACCTATAGACCATTAGTTCCGAAAATTACCCCTACATACAAATTATAATAAATTATACCTCTTTATAATATTATTATAGTACGAGTAAATAGTGTACTGTATAGGTATAGTTATAGATAAGATGTTGGTTGTAATAAAAAATAAAGTCCGTCACGGGACACCCGGCAGCCGGCACATGTGAAACATCGACATTGATGGTTTGTTGAAAGAATTATAAACGTGGACGCCATCTTGAATTTCAATTTAACCCCATAATTGCTTTTAACGACCCCGGATACCAAGAAAATGTCACCCATGACGAAAAGCTAGCAAATTTCGTCGGCGCCATCTTGGATTTGGATTTTGATCCCCTAATCGTTATTAGCGATCCCGAAAAAAATGACACCAAGGCGAAACGTTAGCAACTAAGCATGTCGTTGACGCATTAAGACACATTAGCATCGGTCGTCGGTCTGTTGATCGGTCAGTCGGTCGGTCGGTCGGTCGGTCGGCAGCTCATACAGAGAAGCAACGGGTTGTTTAGATTGCGCGCTCACAGACACAACGGAGTTGGGAGTGGTAGCTTAGAATAGAATATAAATTAATTTGCAAAAATGGGTACGGAGCGGCCGTGACGCAACGATGGCCACGTGACGGCACGAAGTGCACCAATAGATGTTTCACATCAAAAATATTTTACTTAAATAAAGAAGTATATAAGCCGCAAACAATTTATATATAGTTTTGATCGCCATTTCAGGTGCCAACAGCGGTCATTGCCCTTTCCCTAAGTCATGTTTATCGTTTTTCATTCGGAAGATCAACAATAGATATTAATTCGAGATTTAAACAGAGTTGGTTTCTGTCTTCGTAGTCGAAAATATAAATGAATGTAGACGGGCGTAGGACCGGTATTGGCACCTCTCGCACTGTACCACCGTACGCTCGGCTAGCTGGCTAGCTGGCTAGGTGGCAGGTGGCAGTAGTTCAGGCTCGCTTGCCCGCAGCGTCGGCGGCCCTGGCGCGCTACACGCCGCACAAGTCGGCGGGCGCCGCCTTCCAGCCGGGCGTGACGCGGCGGGACGCGCCCGCGCCCGCGCCCGCGCCCGCGCCCGCGCCGGGTGAGTGCACGTCTTCTGTTCTTATTGCAAATAATATTTATTACTTTTACATTGTGTTAGTTTCCATCACTGAAGTCGGATAATGCCCACGTTGCAACTCTGTCGACTATTTGGGAAGCTTCCTAAGAGCTTTGAGCATAAATACGGTCATTTTGTTTGTTAAAATGTTGCTCAATTGGAAAGATTTTCTCATCCGTAAACAAAAATTTTCTGTGACCTCCCTTTGCGTACCGCTTCAGTATTTGTTGGATTTTAAATTATCTTTTTTAAATTATCAGTTAAAAAATTACCAGTGCGTCTCTTACAGGCTGCAAGTCCTAAGTCATCTTTTAAAATACGCGACATGGTTCTGGGCTATCTTGATCTCCCGAGATAAAATCTTTTGCTTTCGGCCAGGATTTCTTCGAATTCTTTCCCTTACTGATTTGACCACCTTTTTCGTACGAACACTACGTGGACGGCCAGATCTTTTTCTGTCACACACAGAGGAGGTCTCATTGTACCTATTAATAGCCCGGTACACAAACATTTGACTAATACCAAGCGAATGGAGAGTTTTAAAAATTGCATTTGGCTCCATACAAACTTTGTGTAGTGCAGTCACAGCGACTCGGTTCTCTTTATCGCGGCATTCCATTTTAATATCGCAAAATATTGTACAATGTATTGGCGCCAAAATTAGAAAACTCAATGAACAATCGTATAAAAATGACAGATTCCAAATTCAAATGTAATGTCTTTCTTATTTTTAACTGTAACAGTATTTATGGCCAGACTAAGTATACATATTGCTATATTATGCCTACATACACTCATGGACTTATTTAGAGGAATGCTTCATCAATTTAAAAAAATACTTATATATGTACAAAAAGTTCTTAACACAAACTGGCCACATATACATTAATATTTAGTTTGAAAAAAATAAAGTTTAAAAAAACTAAAAAAACACGCTTTTATAGAAAATCCAACTAAAATATAGAAAATAAAATTTAATAATTTTGGATTAAGAAAAGTGTAAATTAGAAAAAAATGTATATTAATGGAAAAAAGCGTGGGGTGCATAGTGTTAATATTGAAGAATACACGCCGATACATGGAGCCCATTGTGAATGACGGTAACCATGGAAAATTATAAAATGTTTATAACTATTCTCTAATTATGTCCATGAGTATATTTTATTGTATTACTGTTTATTCCACCCACCGCGCCAACTTGTTGAACAGAGCGTTATATAACCAACAGAGCGCTTTTATTCAGCTGGTAACATTAATGTAGTGTTAGTAAAACTGCACAATTCACGAACTTGATGGATATCGGCATGTAGGGGCGCTTGTAACCGAGCCATGCTACTCGTATTACTGCAATATTTGTAATGTGCTAATGTGACATATTTTTCCATTTGTCTTTTTTTATTAGAAGGCATAGTTTGAATGTGTCTTTAATTGTCAGGATAGTGTACAGGGAGTGGGTAAGGTTGAAGGGCAGAAGGCAGATAGAGAGAATGAAATAAAAAAAACAGGCTTTTATAGAAATTTAACTAAAAAATTGAAAATAAAACCTGATTTTCTATAAAAGCGTGTTTTTTAGTTTTTTAAACTATCATTGTTTAATCGAATTATTGCATTGTCATCGGTTTTGTGCAAAAGTTTTGATCAAAAAGTGAAAGAGTTACAGATGAGACATTATGGGATGTAGGTAGGTAAAGGCACAGGGCAGTGGCGGACTAACAGGGGAAGGGGCGGCCCGCCCCGGGCCTCCGGTCTTGGGGAGCCCCCATATGCCTCCGCATTCCCCTTATCAAATCCTAAACAAGTCTTTAAAAATGTGCTAAGTACCTTACCTACATAATTTCATAAAGATCAAAACACTACAACCATCTAGACTTTTTACGCGGTACTAATATTCTTTTAACTTTGCTGAACGCGTCCAATACGCTGGGGGAATTCCCGTCTTTGTAGCGGGTACTTTGAAATTTAATGTCACTTGCTAGATTTTAACGAAATAAACAACACTACATACAAATGTGAACTGAATAAAAAGCTTGTAAAACTATTTTTTTTTAAGCTGGGGGGGGGGCCTCATTCAGCTTTGCCGCCCCGGGCCTCTGATGGTGTTAGTCCGCCACTGGTACAGGGTTTAAAGAAAAGGGTGTATGGATCAGATCTCCTCCTTAAAGTATTGAACCGAAAAACATCTGACAAGCACAAGAAAGGCCTATGACAGTGTGTGGAGGGAAGAACTGTGACGACATTATCTGCAATGGTGAGGTTGGCAGTTATTGCGGGCGGGCTTGTGTTAATTAAATAAATGGGTGGTGGAGTAAATGGGACGTACATAGACTGGTCTGGCATCTCCAGGGGTGTTAGACAGGCATACCATACGTCCGTGGCATACCATGATTTTAATTTGCACATGGATATTTATCTGACAGAGTGGTTTCAAAGAGAGATTGTGGATTAAGAATGAATGAGTTATTGTCAAATGTCTCCTCAATGCAGACGACCAAGCTCTTTTTGCATCGGCGTCGCGTCGACAGAACAGTTGCAAGACATGATGATTGCGATGAATGGAGCATCAGTTAAAAGAGATGTAATTGTAGAAAAATGTAACATTCTCGAAACTTCAATGTGCGGTAGAGCCCTCAACATGAGTTTTTTGGTTGGCGGCCGCTAGGAACTATTTGTCACAGTATTGTCATGTCATCGGAGTGCGCTGATTATGTCGCCATAATCAGCGCACTCCCATATATCTCCACAACACTCGACTGGGTAGCAAAAATTATCTTACTTAAATTCTGGGACCGAGGTCGGTTTGGATCTGATAATTAAATGAAGTTAGAAGGAGGGTTGTTCAATACTAATCTAGAATCTCTTTGTATCGCTGCACGTTCTGCGCTGATATTGTCAATTATACCCAGCACCTGCGGGGGAGGCGGAGGGCGAGGGGGACGCGCGGCCGTGCGGCGCGGACGCGGCGCGCTCGTGGAGCGAGGCGCGCACGCACGCCACCGACCTGCTGTTCTAGTCACACCCTCACAGGTACGTACACCTGCGGTGCGGGGCGGGCGGGGGGCGGAGGGCGAGGGGGGCGGAGGGCGAGGGGGGCGCGCGCTCGTGGAGCGAGGCGCGCACGCACGCCACCGACCTGCTGTTCTAGTCACACCCTCACAGGTACGTACACCTGCGGTGCGGGGCGGGCGGGGGGCGGAGGGCGAGGGGGGCGCGCGCTCGTGGAGCGAGGCGCGCACGCACGCCACCGACCTGCTGTTCTAGTCACACCCTCACAGGTACGTACACCTGCGGTGCGGGGCGGGCGGGGGGCGGAGGGCGAGGGGGGCGCGCGCTCGTGGAGCGAGGCGCGCACGCACGCCACCGACCTGCTGTTCTAGTCACACCCTCACAGGTACGTACACCTGCGGTGCGGGGCGGGCGGGGGGCGGAGGGCGAGGGGGGCGCGCGCTCGTGGAGCGAGGCGCGCACGCACGCCACCGACCTGCTGTTCTAGTCACACCCTCACAGGTACGTACACCTGCGGTGCGGGGCGGGCGGGGGGCGGAGGGCGAGGGGGGCGCGCGCTCGTGGAGCGAGGCGCGCACGCACGCCACCGACCTGCTGTTCTAGTCACACCCTCACAGGTACGTACACCTGCGGTGCGGGGCGGGCGGGGGGCGGAGGGCGAGGGGGGCGCGCGCTCGTGGAGCGAGGCGCGCACGCACGCCACCGACCTGCTGTTCTAGTCACACCCTCACAGGTACGTACACCTGCGGTGCGGGGCGGGCGGGGGGCGGAGGGCGAGGGGGGCGCGCGCTCGTGGAGCGAGGCGCGCACGCACGCCACCGACCTGCTGTTCTAGTCACACCCTCACAGGTACGTACACCTGCGGGGCGGGGCGGGCGGGGGGCGGAGGGCGAGGGGGGCGCGCGCTCGTGGAGCGAGGCGCGCACGCACGCCACCGACCTGCTGTTCTAGTCACACCCTCACAGGTACGTACACCTGCGGTGCGGGGCGGGCGGGGGGCGGAGGGCGAGGGGGGCGCGCGCTCGTGGAGCGAGGCGCGCACGCACGCCACCGACCTGCTGTTCTAGTCACACCCTCACAGGTACGTACACCTGCGGGGCGGGGCGGGCGGGGGGCGGAGGGCGAGGGGGGCGCGCGCTCGTGGAGCGAGGCGCGCACGCACGCCACCGACCTGCTGTTCTAGTCACACCCTCACAGGTACGTACACCTGCGGTGCGGGGCGGGCGGGGGGCGGAGGGCGAGGGGGGCGCGCGCTCGTGGAGCGAGGCGCGCACGCACGCCACCGACCTGCTGTTCTAGTCACACCCTCACAGGTACGTACACCTGCGGTGCGGGGCGGGCGGGGGGCGGAGGGCGAGGGGGGCGCGCGCTCGTGGAGCGAGGCGCGCACGCACGCCACCGACCTGCTGTTCTAGTCACACCCTCACAGGTACGTACACCTGCGGGGCGGGGCGGGCGGGGGGCGGAGGGCGAGGGGGGCGCGCGCTCGTGGAGCGAGGCGCGCACGCACGCCACCGACCTGCTGTTCTAGTCACACCCTCACAGGTACGTACACCTGCGGTGCGGGGCGGGCGGGGGGCGGAGGGCGAGGGGGGCGCGCGCTCGTGGAGCGAGGCGCGCACGCACGCCACCGACCTGCTGTTCTAGTCACACCCTCACAGGTACGTACACCTGCGGGGCGGGGCGGGCGGGGGGCGGAGGGCGAGGGGGGCGCGCGCTCGTGGAGCGAGGCGCGCACGCACGCCACCGACCTGCTGTTCTAGTCACACCCTCACAGGTACGTACACCTGCGGTGCGGGGCGGGCGGGGGGCGGAGGGCGAGGGGGGCGCGCGCTCGTGGAGCGAGGCGCGCACGCACGCCACCGACCTGCTGTTCTAGTCACACCCTCACAGGTACGTACACCTGCGGGGCGGGGCGGGCGGGGGGCGGAGGGCGAGGGGGGCGCGCGCTCGTGGAGCGAGGCGCGCACGCACGCCACCGACCTGCTGTTCTAGTCACACCCTCACAGGTACGTACACCTGCGGTGCGGGGCGGGCGGGGGGCGGAGGGCGAGGGGGGCGCGCGCTCGTGGAGCGAGGCGCGCACGCACGCCACCGACCTGCTGTTCTAGTCACACCCTCACAAGACCATACAGGATAGAGGTCAACTTAAGCTACTGTTAGTCAGACGATCGATTCGTTGCACTATTTGTATGTGATATTCAATTTATATTTCCCCTAGAAGTACTGAAACTGATTAGTTTCAATAGTTAGTGTAAATATTAAAAAGACCTCATCGTCAACAGGTCGCTGAGACACCGGATTAGATCAGATGTCGGCGTTGTGGGCTAGGCGTGACGTCACGCCGCCACGGGCGCCGCTGTTCAAATTCTGCTCAACTATGTATATCCGCGTAGGTTAGATAGGGAAGTACATCGAGTCATATCTGTAGGCGCTCAGCGAGACATTACTGTATTCAACAACCGTCGCTGAGGGACCGAGCTCGACTGATTAGCTAATAACGACTTCAACTTAACGTTTTGAGACATTTTGAAGCATTTAAATGATTGTATGTATTTAATAAATAACGATGTAGATATTATTTGTTCTTAGTCTATGACGGAGCATAGACAAATAGACAAGCTGTGAGGCCTCGCCGCGCGCGTGCCTGCGAGCGACCGCGCGGTGGGTTGCGATCACGTTGAACTCATTCCACATGGCATTCCTAAATTTTGTAACAATCTTTACGAACCGTTTTTAAAGATTTACAAGTTTTTATTGAAACGTAATTAGATAGCAAACGATGTCAATGTATTGTTAAAAAGAAAAGTGTATATTTTATGATAGTATTTCTTACGAACATTGGGTACCTAATGAAGGTTAAAAACAAAAATGATTTTACACTTGCTAAGTAATGTATTTAGTTGTAATTCACAAACATGCTAAATGGAGCTGAACCTTCGCTAGAGCTGCGCGTGTCCCGCCTCGCGCCTGTGCGAGTGCGGCGCGTGCGCATGTGTAGTGACGTCACACCGTGTGGGGCTGCAGCTCCTCTAGTAATGTCATGTTGGGTTCGGGCACGCTGTAAGAGTGTCATAACCATAGGATATAGTGTGTGCGTGTGGTGCGCGTGCTGCGTGTGCTGCGTGTGCTGCGCGTGCTGCGTGTGCTGCGTGTGCTGCGTGTGCTGCGTGTGCTGCGCGTGCTGCGCGTGCTGCGTGTGCTGCGTGTGCTGCGCAGGCCGGCGGCCGCCCGGCCGACACTTGCCAATGCCTAGTTGTATTGTATTTTACGCATATTATGACATTTAGGTGGTTCACTTTAATTATTGTAGAAGTAACTGATATATTATGTAGTCATGCAATATTTTGCGTTTATATTTGTAAAGTGAGGTGCGAGTCGGTGAGATCTTGATAGTGATTTGTAAGGAAACGTGTACAAAAGAAGTTATTTGTAATCATTACTAATAGTCGTTAGAAGAAGTTAGATGTCGATTTAAGTGGCAGTGAGGCCTCTCCGAGTCGCCCTCCGTGAGGCGAGGCGTGGAGTTAGTTCAGTAGGAGGCGACATGTCACATGCATACGTGAGGTGTGTAGTGTGAGTGTGTGCCGCGCGGACAGTCACTGCGCTGCGGCCTGCCTTACTCCTAGTGTGTATCCGTCATGTATTGATCCTGAATTGCAATAAAAATATATAAAATTGGACTCAAACGGATGTTTTATTGCACAGCATTGACAACACATGTAAAGGCACACGTGTCACGTGAGCACGATGGCCGGCGGCGTCTGGTCCATGTAGGAGTACGTCACGTCGCTGCTGGTGCGCAGCGCTTCCTTGATGGAGCGCTCCACGGCGAACTGCAGCAGGTACGACATGGAGCCCGCCTGCAACCCGACTCGACACGTCTCATTTATTCATGTTTCTTACATCAGGTAGATTACCTATAAACTTGTTAGTATTCCTTAACCTATGTTAGTATACTTCACTAAAACACAATAAATAACAACGAAAAAACAATAAAGCTTATGCCGCCACCTCTGGAGATACCCGGCGACAGTACATTTGTATTGTATTGTTAGACGGGCCGATTTCCGCAACTCCACGACGTAGCGCGTACATACAGTACATGCAGTGCGCACGGGTGCCCCATTAGGTGGCCTACAGTCTTACTAGCAACAATGCTCAAACGACTGACGAATCATTGCTACCGAAGCCTTATAGTTTTGCGGATATACGAGGGGAGGTCAAAAAGTTCGCGGAATAAGAGGAAAGGAGGTTGAAATTAAACACCAAACTATTTTTCCTTTTCAATATATTCTCCCTTAACCCTTGTACATTTTTCCGATCTCTCAAATAATTTGTTTATACCATCGAAAAAAATAATTGTCTTTGGTGTCAAAGTAGGCCGAAATTGCCGACTTGACTTCTTCCTCGTCGTCAATATTTTCCCACGGAGCTCTTTCTTAATTTTAAGAAAGAAATAATAGTCACTAGGGGCCAAGTCTAGGCTGTAGGGTGAGTGGTTCAGAGGGTCGAAGCCGCACCGATGAATGCCAGCCGCCATGACACGTGTGAACGGGTGCGCTGTCATGCAAAAGGAGCACCTTTTGATATTTTTCTTCTTTTTTCCATGATGGCTTCTTTCAATCGCTCTAGTAAAGAAGCGTATTGTCCCGTTAGAGTAACACCACGATCTTTATAATCGATCAGTAAAATATCTTCTGTATCCCAAAAGACAGTCGCCATGATCTTTCCAGCCGATTGTGACACTTTGAACTTCTTTGGAGGAGGTGTGCTTCTTTATGCCACTGCATCGACTTTTGCTTTGACTCTGGTTCATAATGGTGAACCCAAGTTTCATCTTCAGCAACAATCCGGGCCATCACTTCTTCCTTTCTCTCTCCACAGAGCTCCAAAAACTGGCGAGAACACTCGACACGCTTGCGTTTTTGAAGTGCCGTAATCTCTCGGAATCTATCTTGCACTGACTTTAGTCATCTGAAGATGATGATTTAGAATATAAAAAATACTTTTTCGGATACTCCAACCATTGCTGCAAGGTACTACTTCTTCTGTCGGGCATCTTTCAATATTTTTTTTTCTATTATTTCGACGATTTCCGGTGTGGTGGCCTCAATTGGCCGCCCGGAGTGGGAGTCGTCTTCAATTCAATGTCTTCCTTGTTTGGAAAGACCATGCCACTTGCAAACCATGGTCTTACCAGGGGCGCAGTCTCCGTAAACTGTAAGCTCGTTAAAAGCTCTTGAAATATCGTCTGAGTAGATTTTCCTTGCTTGGTAAGGAAATGATAACGTCGCGGTGTTCAATTTTCTCCATACTTGCTGACTTCTTCCCAATTCGCTTGTTTGCACGTCGATTACTCGAAAGTTAATGACCATGACCCGATTAGGTTCAAAATTGGTATATATACTGTTGATGAGGAGCTCAACTAGTGCCTACCTGGATCGGTAATTTTACCCCCACCAAACCCTCTATTCTGCGAACTTTTTGACCTCCCCTCGTACATATATATGATATAAAGGGTATGACCTTGGCCCCGCTGGCGCTGGACTTGCGCGTGCCGCCCACGGACTGCTGGCCCGGCATCTCCTCGGAGCAGCGGTCGTTGAGGAACAGCGTAGCCGCCAGCTCGCGCAGCTCGCCCGCCGCCCAGCGCGCCCAGGCCGGGTCCTGCGGGCGAGGCAGGTACAGGCACTGGCTCGTGCGGGGTTACCTAGGAGCCTTTGGTAGTAGGGTCTTACACGTGCAAATATAGAGCCTGTAATGGCGTATGGAGTCCGTGAGACTGCCCACAGCAGCGCGTCGGGGTCGTCGTCGGGGAACCCGCACACGGCCACCACCGGGCCGCGCAACTCCTCGCGCATGAGCTCGTGCGTGGGCTCCGGCACCAGGTACACCGTTGGCTCCACGAAGAAGCCCACCTCGGAGTCCATGCGCCCGCCGCACACGCGCCGCACTGAGCTGTCCGTCTCAGCGCGCTGCAGGAAGCAGCAAACCTTGCGAAGTTAAAAGTTCATAACACATTTGAAATAATACTCCGATAAATTAACATATTCCCAAGATCCAATATGGCGAAACAATATATCAACCTTGTTGTATGCCGACTGTGATGCGAGTGCAGACGTAAAACACCTGTAGTCGATCGGATGGGTCACCACGAGCGACTTCGTCACTTGCGCCAGTCCCTGCGTGAACCGGTCCAGCAGCGACTCGGCCACGAACACGCGCGAGCACGACGTCGCCTTCTGCCCCGCCATCTCGAAGGCAGCGCGCGCCGTGCACGTCACCGCGTTGGCCAGATTCGCCGACGCGTGCACCACGTGGAAGTTCTTTCCACTGCCGGTGCCAACGATACGTGGAAACCGCGAATATCTCTCTATACGCCGACCGATTGTGCGCCAAATATGCTCAAGAGTCTGAGTCGTTCCACCGAATGAAATACCCGCCAGGTCCGAATTTGATGTTACCGCCTCGAGGAAACGATTCTCCTCAGATGGCACGAAGTTGATGACGCCGGGGGTCAGTCCTGCACTCTGAAGACACTCCAGCACGCGGTGGCAGGCGAGCACGGACTGGTCACTCGGCTTCCACACCACGCAGTTCCCCATGATCGCTGGCATAATGGCCAGTTGCGCGGCTTGAGCAAGCGAACTGTAAGGCGTGATGGCCGCCCAGAACCCTTCCAGGCCGTGATATTGGTTGTGGTTTATCGCTTCCTCGCCACCGTCGATCACGCATGAATTTCTGGTGAGCTCCCGCATGAAGTAGCATCCGAACCGCAGGTAATCTATCAGTTGACACACGTTGAGCTCTGCCTGTATCGCTGTCATACCTTGGCCGAACATACAACCCGCGATGACGCGTTGCCGAAAAGCTCCGGCGAGCAAGTCGGTGGCGCGCTCCAGCACGCAGCAGCGTTCGTCTATCGCAGTACGCTCCCAGCTCGGTTGGCAAGCAGCGGCTATTTGCATGGCCTGCCCGATAGTCTCCGGCCACGCTCTATGGTAGTACGCAGCGATCAGTCGGTGGTCAAAAGGCGTTGCCTGCACACAGAAATCTCCGGCAGTTGTTTTCTCGGCCCCGACAGTAATAGGTATCGTCTCAGGGCAGCGACTGAGCGCGGTGAGCTCGAGCGACAGGCAGGCGCGCTCGCGCGTGCCCGCGCCGTGCTGCGCCACGCGCTCGTTGCGCGGCGCGCGCGGGAACACGCAGCACTGCGGCCGCAGCGCCGACTGCACGGCCGGCCGCGCCGCGCGCGCTGCTCGCCGCACCACCACGCTGCGCGGCCGCTTCCGTCGCAGCTGCATACTCGCCATTCGCAGCATTCTTCTCAGTTATTGTATTTAACCCTACTAAAATTTAAAATTCCGAAGCCAGAATAGATCCGATTGAGTGAGAATGAGACTGTCAAAAATGACATTTCTTTCAAAAGATTATACAGGCTGTATCTACATCACACTGAGTAACATTGCACAAAAAGACGGCTTAGTATATTATTGACGCAATGACGGGAAGAAGTGATTCTCGGCTTTGATAAGCGTCTTCTTACACCCGTTATAACAAATGCTCTGACTGGTTATGTTCTGCGGCTTATTCTGTAGCTGTTTGTCAATTTCTGTATCAACCATAAAAATTCCATGGCAAACTGAGTCCAAGCTAAGTTTTCCTCCTAAGAGACGCACGCGGCACGCACTTTGCTAATAGTGGATATTGGCAACTCCTGTGGGAGTCTCATCGTGATCCGTGCGCGACCCTTACTGTGCAAGAACTACAAGCATACGAGTAACAGGGCCTGCCTTAACATCTGGGGACTAATACCTACAAGGGATAAAAATGACAGCACTGTTTGAGCTACCGCGCTCTGCCCAGACGAAGTTAGAGGAATACCTACGGAACGGATCCAAAGGGTCCAGGTCATCCTTGGCATCAACGAAGATTCCCAGACGAAAAAAAGCAGAAAAATAGTCTTATACTGTGAGCTCTGGGTTTAATTATAGTCATGAGTACTATAGATTATACAGATTTCTTATTTATCAAGGAGGTATCTCCATATTTAAGACCACGCGGTGGCAATAAGGGACCAAATCTCTCCAGGCATCGCCACCGCATAGATTAGGTATGGCGCGGTCGGCACTGGCCTAAATGACCATTTATTATGACTCTATAATATATCGGCAATATGTGTAAACTTGGCATTACAAAGACTTAACGCCAGCTACCCAAAAATGGACGTGCACGGGTCATTTTCATAAAAAGTGTACAATATAGTGTTTCAGTCGGGTCTCTTTTTACTATTTTTTGTGTTTCGTAGTAAACATGGAACCCTTATAGTTTATACATGCGCTACCTAAATGTTTGTTTCTGGATAACTCAAAAAACATCCCGCCGCCCGCGCCGGTAGTATAGGCGATGCAAAGATTATCGGCGAGGAAATTTTGAAGTTGTCTAAGAACGACACTGCTTTATTAAGTTTAGACAACTAGTAATCAGATCGATCAAGATTACATACAGAAACCTGTTGCTAATAAAAGCAGAAATACTTAATATTGTTGCGGTCCTCAATGTAGTACTTACGGAGATTCGGGACTATATTTTAATTTGTTTCTAAAAGACAAAATTATGAAGAAAAAATGGGAGACTGCTTTAAAAATAGGCATTTGCAAGCCGATGTCGCCAGCAATGAGAGTTTCTTCTCTTCATTTTCAAGCTTATTTAAAACTAACTAAACTATTTTCCAAGCAGTAAGTATAATTATGTTTTAATTACTTTTTTATACTTATATTTACAAATTATTGATTTATTTATTTAGTATTAAGGCACATCAACATCATAAACACAAACATTAATAAGAGACACGAAACAGAGACATATAGCTTATGTAATTGTATATAAGTAGTAATTGTTTACGACAATATTACAGACGTGCACAACATTCAAAACAAAATACAGTATTCACGTTACAAAATAAAAGGACAAAATAAAAAGGCAACAACCACAAACTACAATTTATTTACGTAACACTTAATTTCTTTAATTTTATCATATTAACTATAGTGACCCGCACATTAACTTGTAGGTACCTACTACTTGTCTTCGATTTATCCTTCAATTATGATCTTAAATCTAAAACGTGAAGGATGGTCGTGAAAAATATCCCAGTCATAAAGATTGCACCAATGATTGTACGTTGACGTTAGCCTAGCTATGGGAGAATTAATGCCCAAATTAGTTCTACATTGAGGGACATTGGTCAAGTTCAAAAGGTCAAGTTTTTTCTCCGAGCATTAAGTTTAGGTACGTTTATTTCAATGCGCTCAAGTAATCCATCAGCCTTAAAGACACCGCTGACAATGCTCTGCAAGCACATCAAGTCTATCATGCGTCGGCGTAACCGCAAGCTTGACATATGGAAGAAATGGAGTCTTTCGTCATACGAGCACCTCGCACTGATGCCAGTAGCAAAGAAAGCAAGATGACGTGTAAAAGATCTTTGTATAGACTCGATGAAATCGGAGTGAACCATATAATAAGGATTCCATATGACACTTCCAAACTCGAGTACACTATACGTAGTGTACTCGAGTTTGGAAGTGTTAGAGCGTTATAAAGCACAATCTTAGAGGTCGTGTGTTTAAAGTCCTTCGTGTTGCGCCTGATAAAACCTAACATTTTAGCAGCTTTTTGAGTAATGTTATAGCAATGTGGAACAAAACTTAACATAGAGTCAAGAATCACTCCCAGGTCAAGAAGTTGGTCAACTACAGCAATTCTTACGGTATTGATGTAGTAACCAGACTCCAGCACCTTTCTCTTCCTTGTGAACCGAATATGTTGGCATTTAGAAGCGTTAAGCATCATTTTGTTAGCACAACACCATGCATGGAGACGGTCCAAATCTGCCTGAATCAATTCCACATCTGTCAAGGAGTCAACCTGCCGGGAAATTTTCATATCATCCGCGAAGAGAAGACAGTTGCAATGGTGAACACAACATCATTTATAAATAATAGAAACAAAATTGGTCCAAGATGGGATCCTTGTGGTGCACCGGAAAAAGCAACATATATGTTTGATTCATAACCAGCAAGGACCACAACCTGCTCACGACTCTCTAAATATGATCTAAACCAGTCCAAGATTACGTTAGTGATGCCGTACTGGTTGTGGAGCTTATCAATGAGTACTTTGTGATCAAAGATATAAAAGGCACTAGCAAATTTAGTTTAGGCTAAGGCGAGTTTCTCGTCAGATAACGAGATTGTTTATTGTTCCAGATTCTAGAAGTCGTTTCCTAATGTCGTACCGTTTTAGAATACTCCCAAAAGAATAGTAGTATCAAAGAAAGATCTTGGACTGGGTATTGAGAATGAAAAAATGGATGTTGATTTGAGGACAATAATATAACTGATAACATCAGTCATCATCATGGTCATGTCTTCATCGACACAAGTCAATTTAGTGGATGTGGTGTGGTGGTGCAACAGAAATTATCGTCCTCGAGAAGATTTGAGTATAGCTGATCTTTGTGACAAAGAATCTTTGGAAAAGTGCACTCAAGTAAATTTTCTTCTAATATGGAAAGAGGAAAGATCAGCTTTAAAGCAATTAACCCTCTCAGATTTACTCAGCAGTGATATTTATTTATTTACTTTTATGTGTATTCATTCAATTGAACTGTTAGAAACATTGGTGACTTGTGTGAATTGGCTTTTTAAATGCTTCAACAACTTCTTCAGAACGCATTGGTTTTGTTTATCCTGCAGACGCTTTAATTACATCCACCATTGACAACATAATTATTGTCTCTTTCAGCAAGAAACCACATAAATCTCATTTATATTTAACTAGAAATTCGCCCGCGACTCTGTCCGCGTGGATTGCGAACTGTTCCCGCCGAACTTTAACATCACCTCCGGGGTGGAGGTGATGTTAAAGTTCGGCGGGAACAGTCTTGAAAGCGTAGTTTTGAAAATAACATAAGTAGGTATAGCCTATGTTACTCGCTGATAATGTAGCTTGTAGGTTCTTAAAGTAGTTTTTGAGTTGATCCAAAACCAACAAAAAAATCTTTTCTCTTTATTGAATTGCAACCAGAAGAATTTAATAGAACGACTTCCAACAATTTTAACTTTTTACCAATGTAGGTAGAAAGACGCAACAGACAATATTTTTTCTATTATTAATTAAGTACTTCAAAAAAACTCGTTTTTTATTGCAACTTGAGTATACTTGAGATTATTTATAAACAATAATAAAGGGTGTATCAGTAAGAGTGCACTTTTTCATTTTAAAATAAAAACAAGTATTTTATCACAGACTTGTGATATTTTTATTGTATTGTAAAGAAGACACGTTCCGATTAAGTATGGAATAAAATATCCGGCAAATGACCTCCACAGCTCCGATGACAGGCCATTAGTCTTTTCATGACATTTTCCATGACTTTTGCACAGAGATTTGAATTCAGGAATTGTTTGGGGTTTATTTGCATAGACCCGAGATTTCACAAAACCCCAAAGAAAAAAATCGTACTGCGTTAAATCGCACGAACTTGGTGGCCAGTTGATATCAGAATTTCGTGAGATAATGTGTTCTGGAAATCGCTGCAATAAGTGGAATGTTTCATGCGCGGTGTGGCAGATTGCGCCTTCCTACTGAAACCACATGTTGTCCAGATTCAAGCCGTCCAGTTGAGGCCACAAGAAGTCCGTTATCCTATTCCTGTAACGAATACCGTTCACAGTCACTGCAATTTCGGCCTCATTTTCAAAATAGTAAGTTTCACGCCGCCTGACCAAAATCCGCACCAGACAGTTACTCGTTGTGGGTGCATTTGTTTCTCATGGATTGCATAAGGATTTTCTGAGTCCCAAAATTCACGACGCCATTCATATGGAAATGCGCTTCATCGGAGAAAATGACTTTTTTCGAAAAATTAGCATCGAGATCACTTTGCTCCATTACCCATTGAACGAAATGCCGGCGCTTTCCGTGGTCTGCTGGTTTGAGCTCCTGAGTTAACTGAATCTTGTACGCATGAAGGTGGAGGTCTTTGGTCAAATTTCACTGCGTAGTGCTTCGTGAAATTTCAAGTTGTTGAGAACGATGTCGAATTGATGTTTTTGGGTTTTCGGCGACGCTCTCGTTTACAGCAGCAATGTTTTCAAGAGACCGACCGGTACGTTGACGCTAAGAATTCTTATTATCCATAATTGTAGGTCAGTTATGGATAGTAAGAATCCTTTGCGTTTCTTCAAATTTTTTGACCACTCCTTGTTATAATAAAATAATTTGTTTTGATAAGGATTGATACTTTGTTGTTCAAATATTCATCCAAAAGTAAGTGTGTCGAAAAAATATTTTTTTTAAACATATATATGCTTTCGCGGACTTTTTTGTAGAACTATTTAAGACGGACCATATTGCCATACATTGTTTTCCATTTTAAACGATTATTAAGGCAGCACATGCAAATAATTCTGTTTTAGCGGTATTTCTTTCCGACTTGCTAGACTAACATTGCGATAGCTTGGCTAATATGTATCATGTAAATATAATTTATAGCCTATAGCACTCAAGAATAATGTAGCTTTCTGACAGTGAATTTTTTTTTGGAATTGGACCATTAGTTCTGAAGGTTACCCCCTACATATAAACTTACATACAAAATAATGAAGCTGTCTAAGAACGATACTTTGACAATTTTCGATACAATATGCGTCACATAAAATAATATCTATACTAATATTATACAGAGGTAAAATTTTACCTCTGTTAGGTCTCTAGTCTCTTAGGTCTAGGTATAGGTACCTATAGGTCTTCTAGGTTAGGTTAGGTTCTTAGACAGCTTCACTATTTTGACACTTGGGTGGTAAGTTTCAATCTTTGAAACGCCTATGTGTAATTACAGAGGCCAGCACATCAAGCTACCCTTATGTCTCAAATTTCTTTGATTTTTTTTCAACTTTATTCGAATAGAAATTAGGTTCATGTTGAATTGGGAAAATCTGACAGTTTGGAGTAGCTTGATATGCTGGCGTCGGTACGACGATAAGTTAAAAGGAAAACTATAATAGCAAGTGAACGAGTAGTAGTTCACCAACTTATAAAAATATGTGCTTGGAGATGCAATTAACGCAAGACCAAGCATCTACGGAACCCATCCTTACGCGACACGCGTTTGTTTTCCTATACCGTGTACCTAGAACGTATCGAAAAGGTACAGTTTTTGACAAAATAGTAATTACTTTATTAATTAGGCAGGCCCCCAAGTCGTATATTAGACAGGGCTCCATTAACTGACGGTCCACCCCTGAAGAAAGGGTAGGTAGCTTTTAAAATGACATCACATTTGTATGTGGTGACATGTCAAACCATCAAGATTTTTGTGCTACACCTGACGTAAATAAATACATATAGGTAGGTATGTATGTACTATACACGTACTGTACGTGTATGCAGTGAAAGAAAATATGGCAAGAAAAGGCGTCCTTTCTAAACACGACACGACTAAATAAAATCAAAATCGTAACCAGCTATGTATCGATTTTATCTTGCGAAGCTAAACTCGTTACTCTGTGGTTTCGTAACAGCACGATGTGACGGCAGCATGACTACAGACCGTTCACAGTTATTTTACCTCTGACAGCAACCTTAAAGTTACGAGAATAAAGGTCACTCTTATGCAAAATCAGAGGTAAAATAGCTGTGAACTGTCTGTAGTACAAACATTTAAATATGTAGCAGGAAAATGAATAAGATGTTGGCAAAATATTAAATAATAAAGTAAAATTAATGAGAATTTGAATTGTGTGAGATTAGAATGTGTGCTATAATGTCATGAATTCATGAAATAGCCATTCAATTGCACAATTTCAGAAGTTGTAAAATTATTTAAATTGTTGTGACTTCGTGAAGCACATATTTTTTACGGTCGTGAATTTATTTTTAATAACAAACAATCTAATACTGAGCTACAAAATTGAAAAACATCTGAAAAATTGAAGTTTGCGGGCTTCCACTACGCATTCACCTTAATTCAAGATTTGAATCGTCAAAAGGAACAGACGGCTTTTGCAAAATCAGTGCTCGTTTAGTTACAAAAATCGTCATATATTTTCCATTTTTACTTACCGGTATCTACTTTGTAGAAAACCGATTATTTTAATATCCTGCAACCTAAGAATATGAAGTACGACGACATGGTGAGACTGGTTCACACAGATAATTGCCATTTGGTTAGAGTGAGGGAGATAGGAAACTGATTGATGATTCTGAGATATAAATATTTTGTCCTGCTTTAAAACGCAGGCCAGCAAGGGGAAAAGAAAGAGATAACAAGCTTTCAGACTTTGAAAAGTCACATTTTTGACATTTTGACGTAGGCGTTGGTCTCCGACACCTACTCTGACTCTGTCTGTGGTGTAGCTCTAGTCTGCTCTGCTCTAGTCTGATTTTATTCGATATCATACAATTATGCGCCGATGCGCGTCAGCGCGTTGCAGTATTCGCAAACGCTAAGTCGTGAATGTCAGCTGGTTGAGTGTCCGGTCTGAATACTGAGTCGTAAAAAAGAAAAACATCGGAGCCCTGACAATTTGAACCAAATATTGATTGCCATACATATTACAAATAATGGCATATAGAAAGCGCTAGAACCCACAAATAATTGAATAGTACGAAAAACATCGTGCAAAAACTACAAAAAAAAATTTGGTGGTGCCATTTCGTTTCGTTACAAAAT
Organism: Phlogophora meticulosa; assembly: GCA_905147745.2. Classification (NCBI taxonomy): domain Eukaryota; kingdom Metazoa; phylum Arthropoda; class Insecta; order Lepidoptera; family Noctuidae; genus Phlogophora; species Phlogophora meticulosa. The sequence goes on along the minus strand of LR990519.1, from coordinate 19,269,774 downwards.
GTGATGGATCGGTGAAGGTCGCAGATTCTGTGCAAACTATATCGACGTCAGTTACCGTACCCGTGCGCTCTTAGTCTTGTCGTGTTTGCGAACGATACGGTTTACGTAACAAGCGCTCTTGACAGTACTTTGCAATCCCAGAAAAGAATCTACCGATTACGCAAAGATGTTGAGCGTATGGACGAGAACGATCCGTGGGGGGCGTGCGCTCGAGCGCTCGCTCTCCAGCATCGTGGAGCTGCCCAAGTTCCAGGAGTTCGGCGTACAGAACGAGCCTCTGCTGGACTACCGCGAGGGAAGTGCGGAGCGCGCTGCACTGGCAGCCGAGCTGGCACAGACGGCCGCTGTCACCGAGGAAGTGCCCATCGTCATAGGCGGTGAAAACATCAAGGAGGGCGAGCCGCGCTTTCAGGTGATGCCACACAATCACTCTAAGAAGATCGCCAAGTTCTACTACGCGAGTGAGAAGACCATTCAAAAAGCAATCAAAGTGTCTGTGGATGCTCAGGTGCGCTGGGACCGCACACCACTGCAGGAACGTATTCACATCTGGCAAACAGCTGCAGAACTTATGGCTGGATCATACAGGCAAAAACTTAATGCTGCCACCATGCTGGGCCAATCTAAGAGTGTAATTCAAGCAGAAATTGATGCAGCTGCTGAACTAATTGATTTCTTCAAATTTAATGTATTCTTTTTAAAAGAGAATGCTAAATATCAACCTATTTCTGAAGATGCATCGGTAACCAGAAACTCTCTGCGGTTCAGAGGTATTGATGGATTTATTGCCGCAATCAGTCCTTTCAACTTCACTGCAATTGGAGGCAACTTAGCTTATACGCCTGCTCTCATGGGTAACGGTGTAGTATGGAAACCATCTGATACAGCTCTTCTATCAAATTGGAGGATCTTCAATATAATGCGTGAAGCTGGTCTACCCGATGGCATAGTTAATTTTGTTCCAGCAGATGGACCAACTTTTGGCCGCACCATTACTTCCTCATCCAAGCTGGCAGGTGTCAACTTCACTGGTTCTGTTCCCACATTCAACTGGCTGTGGAATGAAGTTGGAAAAAACCTTAATCGTTACATTAATTATCCTAGGCTGATTGGAGAGTGTGGTGGCAAGAATTATCACTTTGTGCATCCTACAGCTGATATCCAATCTGTGGTCACTGCCACTATTCGCTCAGCATTTGAATATTGTGGGCAGAAGTGCTCAGCTTGCTCAAGAATTTATGTTCCTAGATCTCTTGCTGACCCCATCAAAACTGGATTAATTCAAGAGTGTGCTAAATTGAAGATAGGTGACCCAACTGACTTCAAAATTTTTGCTGCTGCCGTCATTGATGACAAAGCTTTCAATAGAATTACGGGGTACATTAAAAATGCAAAAAACAATCCCAAGAACAAAATAATTGCTGGGGGACAATTTGATGACAGCAAGGGCTACTTTGTCCAGCCCACTATCATTGAGACCACGGATCCCCATGACAAGCTTATGGTTGAAGAGATATTCGGACCTGTGCTCTCCATGTATGTGTATGATGACCGTGATGTAGACAAAACAATGTCACTCATAGGTTCCTCAACCAAGTTCGCACTGACGGGAGCAGTATTCTCAATGGACAAGAGTTTCCTGCAGAAAGCTCTGGACGAGCTCAAGATGACGGCCGGCAACTTCTACCTCAACGATAAGTCGACTGGGTCGGTGGTGGGCCAGCAACCATTCGGCGGCGGCCGCATGTCGGGCACCAATGACAAGGCTGGCGGGCCCGGGTACGTCATGCGCTGGACTACGCCACAGTCCATCAAGGAGACCTTCGTGCCTCTGCGCGATATCGACTATCCCTATATGAGAGATTAAATTAACAGCTAAACACATAAAAGCAAAGATTAACATAATTGATATCAGTACAATAACTACAAACACTTTCAATAATATTATTAATAATATGACCTAGTTAAGGTTGCTGAATAATTAGGCTTAATAGATGTTATAATGTTTTCTCATATTGTAACTTTAAAGTATTATTTTTCTTTATAATATATTGATTATAGAATGTTAAAATAATTAGAGTAAATAAAAGTAGCCATTTACGAAGTAGTGTACACATGAACAAAGGATGTATTATTTCTTAAAAGCACTTGTTTGTGTATGCTACACTATGAGCAATGAGTAATCTGTTACTGAAGTAGTTGAGCACTTACTGTCTGTGCGTAGACTTGATGGTTGTTACTGTTGTTGTTGACGTGATGTAACTATTTGTGTGATATAAGTTAACTGACTAGTGGCGTCCCTTCTCGCTTGCTATCGCTCCGTGACTGTCTCTTATCAGAATGTTATTTGCTCTTTACTTCTTATCTGTATAACTGTTATTTATCTGTTTGAAATTCAGAGTTGCCTGCTCTCTCACTCAATTAATTGCATTTATGCTTTATGTTAACTTCAAATTCATCTTAAGTTTCGTGTTCGTTATTTTAACAAAACCATTGTTATGTTAATTAGTTTGTCCATTCAGGTGCTAGTTCCTGTTAAGTACTTGTTTGTTTAACTAAGTTTGATCTTTAATTCTAATAAAATGAAATATATGCATAAGTGTATTGTTTCATTAAGTACCTAGGTGACTTGATGCCTACCCGCGCGCTTAGCCTCCCTGTTATTGAAATGAAATCTATAGCCTCTTGCAAATCCTTACTAGCCTTTTCAACCGACTGAAATTTTTGACGAAGTAAAGGTCCTGCCAAGTCCGTGCAGCAGTTATTCCTTATTCATTATTAGTTATTTATTTTTAACACGAAGGTGGAGGTTACTCATGTCGGCTATGCACAATGTAAGCCCCAGTCTAACAATGGAAGTATTAAGCGAAGGTACATGCAATTTCAAACATAACCTAAGTACTTAGTTATTTAGATGCCGATGGATAAGTAGGTCACAGACAGGCCGCAGGGCTCAAGGTCTGCGTCCGACCAACATGATCGATTAATGTCGGAAGTATATCTAGGTCGAGCAGAGATACACGAGGTGAGTTGATAACTCATTGATGTTCCTTACGGCTGTACCTACATTTTAGTTACAGGTAAGATGTTCAGTGACACCAAAAACATTCCTGCGTTTCTGCTCATTTTAGGTAAGTAGGTACCTACTTAAAAATTTGGATTGATTTAAAAGTTACGTATACAAGGTACCGGCTTAGGGCAATAAAGAAATGTTTCTATCGAATTGACATTATGTTTAACATAGGTGTTCGGAGAATATGGTGGTCAAAGGAGCGTGCAACTTTATCAGTGCTTTCTAACATTGCACACGAATACCTCCTCGTATATTGCATAAGTAGGTAGGTATCAGAAACTAAGAACTCTATTTCTTTGGTAACGAAGCTTTGAGAACGAAATAAATGGCATATACCTATTTATTATTACCTACTTAGGTAAGTACTTAACTATATTTTATGCAGGTAGGTAAGTCCTAAAAAGTTGTTTTCCGGTCGCTAATAAGTTTACTTTGAAAATGGAGCATTTTTCCTGCCAAAATAATATGACCATTGGTGGGCGAGACTGACTAGCTCTTTATCGATCTAGGTATGGCCAATGTTAAGACCTGCTGTCTTTTAGGTATGGATGAGAATGTTGGGCCACTAAAGGAATGAATAAAAAGAAGTAACATGCAGATGAGAGGAGAATGACAAAAGGGATGCGTGGTGTTATTCGAATGGATAGAATAGGAAACGAGTAGGTATGTGAGAGGAAGCCTGAAAATGGCCCCGGTGAGCGAGAAGTTGTGTGGAAATTGGTTGTCATGGTATGGATGCCATATAATGCGGCAAATGAGTGACATTCCGTAAGGAAATTTTTGAATTTCAATGTGGAGGGTTACAAGGCCTAAGATATTGTGACAAATGGATTGCGTAACAAATAATATGGCTTCAAAGATATTAAATAGGTACTTATAGATTTATAGAAAAGGAAGACATGCTGGATCAACAAATAAGTTGGGATAAGGGTAGGAGGTAGGAAGATGTAGGTATCCTTTTTACGAAGTTTGTGAGCTGATGTCTTCAACCCTGTATATTATGAGAAAAAGAATCCTCGGTGCAACTACTCATTCAACTGGACCGGTATTAGCCGTAAAGCAAAAACATGAGGAAAATCCATAAATAAGTAGGTAGGTACGCAATTAGTAGGTGTTTACCTAATCTAAGGAAAATAACAAATGAATCAATCATGATCATGTACTGAGAGACCTCACATTTCTCTGGGTGCATAATTTAGTCAAAAACCGAAAATTAATTAAAAGTAGGTAGGTACGTAGGCGTATTATTTTAAGATAGCAATGATTTCTAAAGATTGGGTATAATTTGAAAGTTTTAATTCATTGGCAAAGTTTCAGGACCCGAGGACAGCGAGAGGAGTACCGTATGGGAAAACAATTTTGCTATTTTTGGTTTTTCTTACGTAGCCAAATAACCTTCACTACGATTTCGACTTCTATCTATTGCATAATTGACAATGTTTTTTAGTTTCCTACTTCACTAATTGTCACATATGTAGGTGGATACGCATTGTTTATAACTATTTATTTCAAGTTAGAAGTCGATAGCTATAGTGATTCTTATTCCTTTAACGATATGAAGCTCAGAAGCACCTTTTTGGTAAATTTTTACCATTTTGGTACGTAGGTAACCCTGGTTTTGTTAAGAAAGGATACCTACGTACTGAAAGACTAGAACGACATTAAATAAAATGTTTGCTAAGTTCACTATTGCGCCTTAAAATGAATAAGTGAAATTACAAGTTAAAAAAAAGCAGGTCGTCACACTCGTCACGTCACGAGACACCCGGCAGATGTGAAACATCGAAATTGATGGTTATTGAAAGAGTTTTTAATTGGAGTAAAATAATTATTTATTGTTACTAGTAGTTATCCAGTAATGACGGTCGTTCGGTCTATCAAATAAATCTTTTATTTTTTCTTTTCTCTTCTTGGAGCTCAACATAAAAATTCCATGACAACCCGTCCACTATAAAAAGTTTCTTTAGGGGGATTTCTGTTGTAATTGCACTCGACTATCTGGCTATGCCGTTTACTTTCTGCATAGGTCACACGCAGCAACACGCTGGTGAATTTGAGTATTTTCTGTCCATATTATAGACTACAGTGTGGATTACCAAGCGGTGTAGTGCAGTCAACCACACGTTCGTGTAACCATATGACATTGAGAGTATTTGAGTGTTTTATCTAACAGTAACGGCAATGAGACGAGTGTTATACCTTGGTTACAAACTGAATTGCAGACTACGGTTGATAGCACCGTTTATTGTCTGTCTATTTTTATGCATGTAATTTGGAGATATTTTTATTTGCATTCTTGCATCTGAGTAACTAAAAAAGGGCAATCCGAGATTATAAGGAAATATGTAATTTTTTTGTTAAAATGGTGTCGCACTTGTACACCTTATTGATTTTTTTCGACAAGTATCTAAACGCAAACAGTCACAGACAAGATAGTCCTCACTCAACGTCACCATGTTGACATCTGTCAAGCATGATGCGTCCTAACTACAGACAAAAAATGCTATGCTATGTATAGAACACGATATAATTCTAGAATAAAGTAGAATTTTTGTTGAGATTGCTGTGTATTGAGTTCATTAGTGGTCGTATATATTGAATTAACACTTAAAAGATGTCTAATGTTTTTGGCCTTATTGTGTCGGGTCGTCTCGTGAGTATAACCCACGTTTTTATATTAAATGACTAAAGAAAACCCCAAAATGAAGATGTTTTGTGGATTTGCAGGTGCAGACAGACTTCGCAACGTTGTCAGAGACTCAGTTTATCATCACAATCACGGAGGCGGACAACATCAACCATGCGGTGGTGTTCTTAACCGGTATTGCTCCGCTGCCGGTCGGCACTGTGGGCATGGTCTACTGGAGCTGGCCTGACCCCTCAGCTCCACCCAACTGGCAGCTTCTCGGACATATTTCCAATACTAAACCCTCCGCCATTTTCAAAATCGGGACATTGAAAAAGCTGCATGAACTATCTAGTAAGATTCTTTGATTAACAATGTTTTTGTGTACTTTTCCTGCTTATTGTAAACTGGTGCTTTATCCACATTTCTCCTTATGGTTCACAGGTGACAATAAATTCATAACTGCTTTTGGGCAACAGCAGATATGCCATAATGCACAGATTGGGATAGCCATCGAACCGGAATCAAATGTGCAAGTCCTCACCTCCACAGTTGTAAGTATGCACTGCGATACCAAGCCATCCTTCATAACAATAGTGATGGTGACAAGTGAGTTGACCACATATCAAATATTGTTTCAGTCACAACAACAAAACAATTACATAACCTTTGCCCAGAAGATGCTGGAACACCTGGTGAACTTTGTGGCATCGTTCTCAGTCACACAGGACCAGATGACCCCCACACCGGGTGTGTCCTACATACCGCTCAATACTCTGCATACATGGTACCAGAACTTTGAGAGGAGACTACAACAAAACCCCAATTTCTGGAAAAATTAATGCATCTTAAAATAATAATGTAACAAGTTAGCTGTATATCCAACAACATGGAATATGTTTGATGCAATGAAACTAGAATAATTATTGTATATTTTGGTTTAATGTGTATAGCTGTTGGTGATATTATTATGCTCATTCAGCTTGTGTGTGTGTAACCTAGTGAGAAATGCATTTGTTAAGTCATTGACCATACACTAAAGTGTGAAAAATATTTGTAAACAGGTGACTGCAACCCATGGACCCGTGTCCATATTGTTCTTGAAGAGATACACAGCCTGTGTATAATCATTGTAAACTTGTGTTACACAGAAAATCCAGAATAAGAAATGTAGAAACATAACAGCTTGTGTTAGCACTGATTGTGGACAGCTAATTATATGTATAACCCACCTAACAAATGACGTTTTTGTTTGGCGATACTTGTTTCCCATGGAAACAAATTTAACTCACACTGTTCTGCTTGCTTGATTTGCAGCAAGAGCCCCGAGACCCTGGAGGTAACATCAGTAAAGTAATCTCTTTTGTACATCTGTGTACATTAGACAGAAAGACTGCTTAAGAATAACAATTTTATAATAAAGTATTTTTAAATCAATAGATTGTGTCTTTCGATTTTATCAATTACTAATGTTCTACTAAAATCTAAACCCAATATAGTTTGCGAGTGCAGCATCTTAGGTGTATCTTCTCAGCAAAACACTGGGAAATTGTGTAGGACAGGCGTTGTGATGGCGAGCATGTAATTGTTTACGTTCAAAAGATGGTAATTCTCAGGCTAATTTGATTAAGATGTTTTTGTTAAATTACCAGATAACTTAAGAAACACTCAAATCGCCGACATCTCGTGTGACTCCAAAAGCTGCCCAACATAAATGGCCATGTCTGCCGCATGCCGAACGGACTTAAGGGCCCATAAAAGTAGCCGCAGGAGACGAGAGAAATGGCAATCTAGAAAATCCGAAAGTTATAAGGAGAGCGCAGCTTGTGAGAGGGACAGTAAGGGCTAGTAATAATAAACAATTAATGAGAATAATAATTGACATAACAACAGCGAGATTTGTATGGTACTCATTTCGCTATCGTTTTCTGGATGGCGGTTCTAGATTTGCGCCCGGAACACTGCAATTTGAACATATTGATTTTGAAATATGATACTTAAAATTAAAAACTCAGTTTGTTTAACTCCGCTTTTATTATAGAGGTTGTTTACAATGAGGTAACATAACACATTCTTCTGAACACAATAAAAGTAAATACAAAGGCACATATATGAACGTTTAATAAATAGATCGTGAACCTCGCTGGTGATTGCGCGCCTCGTCACTATTACTCAGTTACTCTACTTTGTACTCGATATGAAACTTAAAGTTAACTTGAGATCCCCATTACAACTAATCAACAATAAAACTTATATCAACGCACAGTGGCGTCATTCTCCTTATCCGTAAGTGAACAACGCACGCCGCTCACTGCTGGCCGCGCGCCTGTTTCTGAGGCAGGAGGCTTAGCTTACATAAACCTGGCTTGCAGATGAAGCAACTCATGTTGAAACGGTTTACATAACAATTTGTTTGGCGCTCTGAATACATGGTAATCGACACACCTGTCAATAACTTCCATAGGTTAATAAAATCAATAAAAATACGGCATATTGTGTTACTGAAAGTGAGAAATAATAATATAAAACAAGACATAAAACCCGTCAAGAAAAAGTAGGTAATGGCTAACAGAAAAATAATAATAAAACAGTACATTATAGAAGCACGGGATCATGTCATGTCAATAAGCCACCGACCACAGATGACAGAACGGGCCTGAAATTCATGACGTCTTTACTGAGACAATTGGCAGTAAGCTTTCGACAGTGGTGGCATCTAAAGTGAGCAAGTTGCACGTTTTTATCATCATTCTCGGCTTGGTAGGTCATGATTCAAACAGATTAACTGTACCTACGAGATTAGATCCAGATGTCTCATCTCATAAATCACCATTAACACTGTATTGATAAAATAATGATGTAAGTAGATAATAATTGGTTGCAACTATCATGTTAACAAGAATAAATAGAAAACATAACTAATAGATTATAGCATTACTATAACAATTCAGCTATCCTCCGCAGCTCCGGGGGGAATCGGTTCACAGCCGTCATTGGTCTTCCCCAGAGGCAGCGGCGTAACGTCTCCACACGCGGTATTACGCTCACATCTCACGAATAATGAGAAGTGATAGAACATCAGAGTCGCTTTATAACTTAACTTAAAAAGATATCACTGTATCCAACACGAACATAAGCTTTACATTACTTTTCGTAAAAAATATGTTAAATTAGATTTAACGGGTCGGGTCCGCCAGGAAGGGGTGCGCCAGCGCGTCCGCGGCCGACATGCGCGCGCGCGGGTCCGGCTCCAGCAGGCGCGCCGCCAGCGAGAACGCGCTGTCCGGGAAGCCCGCCACCCAGCGCGCCGCCTGCGCCCCCTGCGCCGCCTGCGCCCCCTGCGCCGCCTGCGCCGCCTGCGCCCCCAGCGCCCCCTGCGCCGCCTGCAACACACGCACTGCTGCACTCCACGAAACCCAACCGTGTCGGAGAAGGAGGTGCGTTCGGGCACGCTCTTTCCACAACATCTACATCCGAATCGCATTATGGCGCTTTTACATTTGGTCGCTAGACCACATAGGGGTATCCGAATAAATACACCCGAATTTTTCGGGCGGCCGCATACACACGTTAATATTACTAAAACTATTCACGAATTTGTATCTCAAATGAAATGGGAGAGAATAAAAGGCCTTGAAAATAAAAGAAAACCAGCCAAGTGCGTGTTGGATCACGCACAGGGAGGGGTTGTAAAAACATTTGCAACTGTTGTAAAAACTAATAACTCAATATTTACTATCCCAAAATTGGAAAGCGAGGGTAAAAAAGAAATAATGTCACTGAGAAACACGAAATTCGTAGGTTATGATGAAATCAATGCAAAAATCATAAAAGCATTCACACAAATATGTAAACCAGTATGGCCATTTATGACTTTTTATATACCGTAATGACGAATATGGAAAGGAGTGTGTGTTATATACTGCGACATGACGCAAGCGACTACGTTAGCTTACGGCATAAGGGTAAACATACTAAATCTTATTAAGAATCCTTACGAATAGAAAAAACTACACAGAAATTGAGAATATTAATGGCAAGACAAAGAAAGAGGATTGTTTTTTATAAAGCGAACGCACACCTTCTTACGGTGGTCCTCAAGGCAGCGTACTCGGATCTTTATAATTCATACTATACATAAATACCTGCCTAGTTCTATTGAACACCCCATGCCTATCTTTGCCGACGAGAGCACTATGACTATAGCATGTAAAAATAAAGACGTATTTGAAGGTGACATAAATGAATCTTTGACATGGATAATATCATGGGAACCAGGCTGTGATTGACCTTAAAGTAAAGCAATATACAAGGCCTGTATTAATAAAGTCGACGCCACAAAATTTCTGGGAATTATGTAATGTTCGGCTTAAAAACAACCGACTCCTGCTAGCCATTCTTTGTAAAATATAAAATTTTAACCCTCCCAACTCTATATTTGAATTATTCTTGATTATATTTTGTTCTTTTACTTGTCTAATTTAATTGATGTTTGAATTGCTAATGCTGTACAAATGTAATTCAGTGTAATCGTTATCGTAATTAATTTTAATTAGTTGTATTTTTTTTAATATGTTTCATAGTGAATAGTTAAATTGATCGAATGTTATTATAATACATATTTATATTTTAAGTCTTATAGTCTTACTCGCATAGATTGTTCATTAGTATAGTTATATGAATTGTATATGCTGTGGATAACGGTGTGAGTTTCACATTTATATAATATCTTTGTTTACATTATTTGAGCAGATATAATGTGTTACTGTTTGTTTGTCCCAAATAAATAAAATAAATAAAATAAATAAATAAATAAATAAATATACGCCGTAAAGGTAAAACATGACTGATCTTAAATGTACTTAACATCTTGCATGCTTTGTGTGTGCATACTCATGTTTCTGACTAATAAATAAACTCTGAACTCTGATATATTTTGTAGTAGAAAAGGTAACATTTTTAAATCTCAGAAATTTCAAACGAGTCCGGGATTCTGAAAGGCATGTCCGTATTAGGTTTTCGCGGGAATAAAAGTGAACTTTAGGTATATTAGCCGGATTATCTGATCACTGATTATAATATCTAAAATTAATTGAAAAGAGGTACTCAGAACGTACAGTCTGAATATGAACAATGTGTACGCGTCGTTCCACCCGGAAGCGTGCTGGGACCGATTTTACTCCTATTGTACATCAATGACATCGTAGACGTGACCAACCATAAATGTGTATATTAGCTGACGATATTTCAATACTAGCAACTAGTAGTAGTAGTAGCGGTAGGTACCATACGAGTGCGTAGGTGCACCACTGCCCAACCCTTCGGGGAATAACATAGGCGCGACACAAACAACACAATACACAAATTAATTCATTTGTTACATTTAAATGAACCTAAAATGTATTAATTCAATTTTATAAATCCAATTAAAACATAATATTAATCTTGACATAAATACCAGAAGTAAAGGCTGGTAACATCTAGAAAAATCCTAGGCGTAATCATAGTTATAGGTCATATAATCATAGGTCATAGGTATCGTTGAAGACTTAAATTGGAAATTACAGGCAGAAAGTGTACCCAAATGGTTAAAGGACATGGCTAAACTACTGCCCTAAGCATGTACACAAACTTCTCGCTAACTCGTAACATTCAAATATTCAATCATTCATTATTACGTGTTTATTAGTCTCCTCGAACTTTCGAGAGTTAAATAATTAAACGTTTTTTACTTGTTTTCCCATGTTTTTTGTTTGTCGAGGCGAATGACATAAGATTATGACGTTTCGTTTTACGAACTAGTAACAATTTAAAAACAGCTTATAATTACGTCTCATGCGCATGTATAATTAACACGTTGACGGACAGTACTCTCTCACATGTTAGGTTGCTGAGACAGTACTTTCACATAGGTTATGTATTTTTGTAGATATATGACAGTACGTTCTGAGGCGTAAACGTCTTATGGCGTACTGTGTTTAAACTAGTCAAAAGATCGACGTCGAAGGGCGTACTGTCGTATTACTTCTGACTGGCTTGACGCCTACAGGCAGTACTGTCCGTCAACGTGTTAATACTACGCTATGGACTTATATGGAAACGGCATAGACCAACACAAAGCATTTGTAGCACAAAAAAAAATGTATAATAGCGGCATGCGACCCCATATATTGTGTTCGGTTTAGTTTTCGTTATTTCATAATCTATCAGCTCTACAGGAATATATAAAAGTTTGAAACTTTATCTCTGATCAAAAGATATTCTGTGTATACAATGTGTAGCTTTTAGTGACTAATTGTACGTTTTAATGGTCTGTTATTGTTTTTTATGCTATTATAATCTTGAATTTGGTTAAAGATACCTTTTGGATGTCATCCTGACACAAGCACTGATCCCTGGGCAACCGACAGCGGTCGCAGGGCGCGCAGGGGTCGCTGGGGTCGCAGGGCCCGGCCGGCGCCTCGCAGCCGCGCAGGCGCCGCGCCAGCTTGCGCAGGCACAGGCCGCGCCGCGCCGCCGACGTCACCAGCCGCCGGCCCAGCGCCGCCGCCGCGCGCTGCAGCGGCTCCGTGCCCAGCAGGTCGGCCAGCTCGGCCAGCGCCGCCACGTCGTCGCCCGCGCGGAAGAACGGGTAGCGCGCCGTCAGCGCGCTGGCCAGCACCACGCCCGCCGCCCACGCGTCCACCGCCGTGGTCTGGTGCGGGTACTTCAGCAGCACCTCGGGCGGCCGGAAGCCCTGCGTGCCGGCGCGGGGCGCGCGGGGGGGCGGCCGCGCCGCGCACGCGCCGCACACGCCCGCCGCGCCGGCGCACGCGCAGCCCGGCCGGCGCGCCGCGCACGCACCGCACACGCTCGCCGCGCCGGCGCACGCGCAGCCCGGCCCCGCCCCCGGCCCCGCCCCCACCGCGCGCGCCACCGGCCTGCCCGTGCTGAGGTCCAGCGCTACCCGCTTCGCAGCAGATGCATCCTCCTTAGACACGAGTTCCAAACATTGTAACGTCTTGATAATACAGCGCCTCTACTGTTTTCTACCACGATAGAGACGCGGTTATCGTCAAATTGCATAAAGGCTAGTGTTACCTAGTGATTATACAAAGTTATTGTTCAGCTGAACATACCTCCTCGCGGGTCCGTTTCCGTAAGCCATTGGAATGCGCGGGCGGAGGGGCGGGGGCCACGGGCGTTTCTTCGGGCGCAGGACAGAGCCGCTGCGCTAATCCGAAGTCGACCAACAAGTACCTTTGTAGCAGCGTAAAATAAGATAACTTTAACTCACTAAATATCACATTATGAAAGCAGAATAAATGCGGTAGAAATGCGTTCCTTACGTAGTGTGTGTGGTGTAACCTTGAATGATAGATTGAGGAATGATGTTATAAAACAACGTCGTGGTTTAAAAGAAGTGTGATGAGCTGTAGTGACCAAAATTGAAAAAAGTATGCTCAGATGCTATTTGGTCAAGTTAAGAGGATGCTCGCAACCAGCGTGAGTGTATGGCCAGATGTGTAAACGTAAGCGGAACAAAAGGAGTATGTAGGGATCGAGGCGGGTGGCGTTCTGTGGTTTCTGCCTACCCCCATGGGAAAAAGGCGTGAGTCTATGTGTGTTTATCTATTTCTATTTTACTTAAGCATGATGTAGGGTATTACGTATTGCTGCCTATTCCTACGACACTGGAATGTAGCCCATATAGGTATTCGGTGCCCAGCAGTAGCGGGAGGTTCTCCAATAAAAAGCTAAATAAGTAAAAGTGGAGGCTACTACTATTCTCTGGTATTATTTGTAGGCGGGCAGAATCAGAATCAGAATGCTTTATTTCTAAACATAGGTCAAATTATAATAGTGGTGTTACAGATAGGTAGGTCCTCTATGTTTTGCCCAGAGGCGTACAAATATATTTAATTACATTGTCTTTATTTCGAACAACAATTTAACTTTTAAAATAAGCAGTTATTGTTTGTGTTTTATTGCTCTTCAGGCATGTGCCTGCTTACATGTGTAACTCTGCATTTTATCGATAGAACCTTGTGTGACTCAGGGATACCAATGTCAAACTAGGACCATCAAAGTATAAACAACAAATGCACAATGTCATACGTTGTCCTGATGTTTGCCACGGTCGCATGGTGGTAGGTGGTAGTGCAAACCTTCTGTTATCGCGGTCGTAGAGGAAGTTGCTGGGCTTGACGTCGCGGTGGATGACCCCGAACGAGTGCACGTGGCGCAGCGCGATCATCAGCGCGCGCATGTACTGCCGCAGCTCGGCCGCGTCCATGTCCCCCACATACTCCTGATGGTGGAACAACTACTTTTAAATACCTACTGATAACCATCATTTGAATGAGAAATATATATTCATAACAAGTTCCTATACATCAGTACTTTGATGTTCCCACTAAAATCTTTGTTGCACAATGTTAATTATAATTATTAAAAAAAAACGTTGAAATGTTATGTCCAAAGTTACTGCAATAATTAGTTCAATGAATTAATAATTATCAAAAGCCAATCACATCACTTAATTTTAGACATTTTTATAATATTATTCCAGATGATAGTAAAGTGTAAAGTTATTTTTGCCAACCAATGCTGCAATGACTTATTAATTTATCTTACCTTTAACTACACTTGAAATAAATGAAAAAGTAACTCACTGAAAATTTCTTATGAGGTATGTAAGGCATAATAAAAACGATAGTATCCAAATTGCGGAGACACAGCTCCACCCCTATCACATGGTGTTTGCCTCTGAAACAGAATTATTTAAAGCCTGTTAGAGAAACAAAACCATTTTAGGTATTTTTATAGAAAACTAATTAACACTAAAATCAATCAACATCATTGAGTGTTGCCACAAACAGATCAAGAATGTCGAGGCAACTCACTTATCTGTTAGCTACATATCAATTACAAACTAATAGACTGCAGTGTTTAAACACAAACCCCATATCCTGCAGGCAGCGCAGCTCATGTTCGATCCTAGCCGGGTGAGCGGTGGGCACCAGGTGTTTGATAGCAAACCATCTCTTCTCACCGTCGGGCAGAGCGGAGTGCTGCCTTAGAGACCCGAGGTACACGGAGCTAAATGTACCCTCTCCAATCTTACGATGAACTTCAAATATTTTGTCCAATCTTGGAAGTTTGTGCAACAATTCCTTTATCTGATATTCTAAAATAATGCCACAATAAGTCACCACCATACACTACACTTAAATCAAGTGAACATGGGACATTAGTTGGATATATGTATATCTTAAGTTACTCATTTCTATTAAAAACTAAATGATATCTTAAAAGAGCTTCCTCTGGCCTACCCTTTTGCTGTGCCCTATGGGGTCCATAATGGTCTCAAGTATAAAGTTACCACTACACATTAAGAATACATATCGAAAACAATAAAGATATTGAGTATTTGTTGACGTGTAATAGTGTTTGTAAAAACCTATTTCCATAAATAAATATCATTTATAAACAAATCTCATCTCAAGATAAAATTATTAACAAAAAATGAATCTAACCTCTAAATGTTGTGTAATTGTCCTAAATCTAACGATGATAGTTTAATGAATTTATAAAGTTAATTGTTTTTTTATTTTTTTTTTATTGCTATCAGAACTCAAAAATAAATACTTACTTTCCACATCATCTTTCGAGTTTGCAGATTGATCCTCATTTTTCTTATTGAGGATTTCATTAAGCCCATATTTGCGTGTTTGTAAAACATCCTTTTGAACTATACCTCTAATTCTAGACATCACTTGCTAACTGTGTTAAAAATAACTACATGCTACTAAAATATTACTATTTTTCTTTCAGAATCTGAAAAATATTGAAAATAAAATTTGAATAAAAAGAAAGACGAACTGACGAAGTCAGAACCACAGACTATCAAAATGTTAAAACCGAATTTCACTGTATTTCACATGTATGCACAAATAACTCACGCCCTTTTCCCATGGGGTACGTGTAAGCAGAAACTATTGAAATGCTACCTGCTATCTGCTACGATCTTAAGAGAACCTTCGTAATCCCTACGAAGGTTCTCTTCCCGACACACAACAGTCTGGTTTGTCGCCCGTTGCAAGACACGCATTCGGTATTATTTTTTTTGGAATGGGCATCTCGCAGTTTATCCTTCAGGGATATTTACTGCTCAACCGAACTTTTCGCGTTCGGTATAAAATAAGTTCACTTTACATTCTACTAGTTTTAGATTAGCGTGTAACCGTAACCTTAACGTGTGTCATTAAATTAGTTAACCCTAGTCGGTTTATTATTTACTGTGAAAACCTCATTAGACGCGTATAAAAAGGGGACAGGTAGAATTGTCGACCTGCTTCCCCAAATATTATTCAACTAATGAAAATAACAAACATGTTACAAAAACTTTAGACATTTGGCAATGAAAAACTACGTATAACGGAATGTAACAGAAATTTTTAAATAATACTTCGCGAAAAATACAATAGTTACGGTCATTCATTACTTTTTCAATAACATACAACCAATTACTAAACTGCAAATTGTAAAAAACCTATAAAATATTTCATAATTTAATTATTATAATTATAACTTTATCATATCAGAATCTATCGTTACTAGGTATTTCAACGCTTTCTACAAGTTTTGCTCTGGCCTGCATGTGCAAAATTGATATAAGACTCTCCACTTTATAAGCTTCTGTAGGTACGAGCGGTGCTGTTGCACTGCTGGACAAAGGCTTTCTCCAAGTGCTTCAATTATGTCTATTCCAGTTCCAACACGAAGCATCGGTCCTCACGGTTGATGCTTCGTCATCACTTAGTATAAAAATGAGACTGTTATTATTACATAATAATCCGAACTTTCCATTCCAGGACAAAGGCCACCCCTACAGTCAATTAGTTATTTTGTCTCTGACAGCAACCCACTTAGCAACCTAACTTCAAGAAAGTAAACTGTGATGTTTAAACTGTTATGCTCAGTCATAGGTATATCAATAAATAAATAAGTCAAATAAAATAACTGTGATGGTTCTATGCCCTCTGTGGTCTAAATCAACAATCTGTCAATGACATCAATGACATTTGTCATTTGTGACACCAGACTGGTGACAAATTGACAATCTAGCGAAGATAATCGAATCGAATTTTATATTATTTTAGATAAAAATTAATACTTATCAAATAAAAGGATTAAGAAGTCATATCAAGCAGGATAGTGCTGTTAAGATTAACCATGTTTATTAGAAAACCTTCGCAACTTCTTGTCACAAATATCGTAAGAGCGGTGAGTATAGAGCAAATTAGCCATTAAAATTTAATGCAGACCTCTTTATAACATTACTAGAATTACATTTAACTTTAAAAGAAAAACATTACCTATAACTTGTTGTTGCTCAAAATGGTTTGAATATTTAACAAAAACGTTTTGTGCAAAATATTATTTGCAGGCAAACTATTCGACAAAAAGCTCTAAGCCTGAGATTCCGAAGAATCGTTTGGCATCAGTATACTCGGCGACAAATCAAAAGGATAATGGTGTGGTGTATGACAAGAAGCCTTTTAAGCTAACCCTTGAGGCAGGGAAGACTTATCACTGGTGCCTATGTGGACGATCTAAGTCACAGCCATTATGTGATGGTACTCATAAGGATATCTATCTTAAAATAACACAAAGGTAAATTAGCTCATGATACTAGTATAGCTTTCATTTTCTTTATCTTGAAGCATAAATAAAGGCATATGTTGGTGATTCTTTGGTCAAGGCTGTTTCCTGCAGAAGACTTTTTTCAGCTAATAGAAATGCTATTGTTAAGTGAAAGTTTCCTGATTTCAGGCCTGTAAGATTTATGGTGGACAAGACTAAGGATTACTGGCTGTGTAACTGTAAACAAACAAAGAACAGACCATTCTGTGATGGTGCCCACAAACAGAAAGATGTCCAAGAGGCTGGCTCCGTAAGACTGTAGAACAGATATGCACCCTGAATATTATATAATTAGATAGATTATGTTGAAGATTTTGTTATTTTAGCTCTAGAGTTACTGTTGTAAGTGCCTAAAATAAATCATTGATATTTATTATGTATTGATTAATCTGGAGCATTTGAATTAGTGCCAAATGGATTATCTATCTCTATATTAAACACAACAGAACAAATTATAAATCAGTATATGTTCTGTGTTAAACGTAACATATGTGTCTTCAGTTGGCTTCTAAAACCACCAATTTTTTTATTTACTCATTATTTTACTGAAGAAGAGAAAAGAGAAGTCACTTGTCTGCTGATGTAGGCTAAATTCATTTGTCTTGGGTAATCAGACAGCGTGGCGGTCCTGCAAGCACTAAAAGGCTATACAACCAACTCTGGGCTACTTCCTTGCTGATGATCCCCGTGCGCTCACTTGTGATTGCGACGCTCAGGGTGGAGCTGGCAGCTTGGGTGTAGCTTGTGTTGCTATTGTTCCTTTTCGATTGATCAAGCGGCGGCCGCTTCTGCTCCCCACGAGGTGACAAGGTCTCGTTGAGAGCCCGCTTGCCCGCAGACTGATCTTTTCAATTGGATCGCTGCTTCGATCTGGTCTGCGTGGCTGGTCTCCCCCTGGCGCTGATTGACGGTTAAGCTCTGATCGGTTCTGACTGGGCTGCGGCCGTTTCCCAGCGGAGAAGTCGACTTTGCTGCTGGTTTTGCTACCTGAACCAGCAGCTGTAGTGTATGTGTGCGTCGAGCGGCTTTACCTGCCTTCCTGTGAGCAAGGTGGCGCTCACAACGGCGCCCCTTCCGTTCAGCCCGTCCTTCCCCTTGGCCTATTCTACAGGAGCACTTCGACCTGAGGGGTCAGTGCAAGGGCAATGTTTGTTTGTTGAGACCCTTGCTCTTGCGTTTCTGCACTTTCCAGCCGCGTAAAAACGCGTCTTCATTGCTTGCTGTGACCGTTTGATCGGTGACGCCCTGTTGAGTGGCGGTTTGAAGAGCCACAGGAGGATGAGGTTGTGTGGCGCGGCTTGGGTCGACTGTGGTATTAATCGTCCCCGACTTCCGCCTGTGTGTGGAAATACTGGTCCCATGCAGCGCTGACGTCCTTTGTGTAAATTGGGACTTTGTTTTGGTCCGAGCTGCGGCTTTCGCCACAGCCGGACTAGCGCCCGCGATGGTGCCTGCAGTGTTAACCGCAGGACCTCCAGGGGCAAGCGAGGTGTTGTGAGCACCTTGCTTAGGAGCTACGTCGGCTTACGCCGACTTCGCTCCGCTCGAGTAATATATTAAATTATCCATGTGTGCTTTGCTTAGGTAATTCATCTCTCTGGCTCTCACCCTCCATGGAGCCCGCAACTGGGAACGTCTCACTGTTAAAAAGCTTGATCGTTAGGACTACTAGAGAATTTTACAGTGTGACATCGGGTGCTTGATCGGGCAGGCGTCGGGAGTCGGAAGGCCTACCCCAACGAACTGATCAACCCTCACTTACACCGTCACTACGACCTTCACTCATCGCTTGTGGTCGTCTGACGGGACACTGACCATTTCTCTACCCCTGGCTAATGAGTAGGCCAATTCGAGTCACTTCAGCTACTTACTAGTGGCTGAAGTGACTTGATAGTTAAGTCAGAAGTCACAAAACTGACTTGTACTCAAAATACTCTAAGTCTTAGAGCAAGTAACTCTTGACTAAAATACAAAACATGTGTCCACTGTTTAAAGAAGACAAATCAGAAAATAGTTCGATCATTTTGGAGTGAGCCTCCTGTTAGACTTGTTTAGTTTACTATATTTTTTTTTACTGTTAGTTTGTAATAATAAATAATAATAATGTTGGGCAATCCACACAGCATCATCTCTCCCCAAGCTGAGCAGAACTTATGTTATGTTACATAGATAGATATATTTTTTATTAAACATAGCGAACACCCGGAACAAATCTTTGTAGATCGTACAAATATTTGTCTCAGTGCGGGAATCGAACCCTGCCCGCCTGCCTGCCCGAAACCCGCCTGCCGCGCCACATCGGTCGTCATGTGTTTTTAATAATAATAAATCTATATTGAACCATTGTTACAATTGTTGCCTTATAATAAAACTTTACTTAACGTCTATCTGTAACTGTCGTTTATTCAGTCTATACGGTGGTTCCCAAACTAGGCAGCGCCTTTATCTTGGGGACCGGAGTTTTGTATTCGTGTATGGTTCGCTAAGGCACTCAGTAAAAATTACGACATTTTGGAGTGACAATGGTGGCAATTTAGCGGTCTGTGTACTAACTTTATATTCTCTGTGGTCAAAATAAAAAAAATCCGGTTGTCAAGAGTAACTATGATGGTACTCTGTGGTAAACTTGTCAAAATGTCATGTGTCCGCTGTCAGTCATTGGTGGTGACATTGCTGTCAATCTGTCAAATTAAACGACGGTGAGTGAGGCATTTCCTATAAGAATTCGTAAATATTTCGTTTATGGACTGTTGAATGATAGCAGTATCTGCGTCGACACGTCGACACGGTGATAATACAGCTTGGTGCTTATCCAGTGATTGATTGTTTAGCGTAGTGTGCAGTGGCACGCTCGGGCAAACTCATTCGCGTTATTCGAACTAAAGTGGTGAAGAACTAAAACCACGATGGAGGAGCAGCCCAAATTGTTCACGCGCGAGGAGCTGAAGTCACGCTGCACGCGCAATGACGCTGTACTTATCATTCACAACGAGGTGTACGACGTCACCAGCTTCCTCACAGAGGTCAGTCAACAATCTGCATAAATTGCACATACCTAGTGTGATTTATTTTAATTGCCGATATTTATCTAACCTTTCCAATTTTTGGTAGCCGGTATTGGAACATCAAAATTATAACTAATTCCATCATGGCCTGACTATGATCCTCTGACTGTTTTTTTTTATTAGTAACCAAATGTTGATTTTATTATTCCTATTAAAGTGAATATATAATTGAGCTTTACAAAAGCAGAACTTTTGTGACATCTCAATAAAAAAGATTGATCTACTTGACAACTTTATAATGGAGAAATGGAGTAGTGTGATTAGCTATTGCACAAATTGCCTTGTGCTGGTAAAATAATAATGTCACAAATTGATTTTCTTTTAATCAGTTTAAAAACTGTACATTATACCTATTAAATCTACCACAACCGGTAAGAAGAATCAAAATATTACATTTGTAGTTGTTGATTAGTATACTAGCCTGCATATAATTTTCACATGGAGACCAAACAGATTTTTTTTTCATGATATTTTAAATATGCTTTTGAAATGATGCAACATTATAATAAAGTTTTTCATAATTTATTATTGTATTGAAGAGAATCCATAGCAGTTCTTATTAGTGGATAAATGAAAGGGTGGATAGGAAAAAGCAAAAAGAAATTGACACACTACTAAATATGAATCTGATCAGCAACATTATAGCTTAGTTAGTGCAATAACACAAGATGCTGTCTTTTAAAATAAGATTGGGGTGGATTCCTGGTTAAGCCATCAGCTTTCTCTGAAAGAGAACAGATTACACCCATGCATTTACTTACATTCGCACAAGTGTTGTTCAGTAATAATGCCAAAGTATGTACTAAGTAACTTAATTATTGATCTTAATACTGTATGTACTGGTACGTCTATCTATCTTAATATACTAGTGTTACCCTGCAACTTCATCCTTTTGGATTTCATACTTTTCCCATTGAACTTTAACAACCCCTCCAACCCCATTATGGCATGGTATTGTAAATAAAATATAGCCTATGTTACTCAGCGATACTGTAGCAATCTGATGGTGAAATATTGTTTTTAAATGTGACCTGTATTTTTTTGAGTTTATTTGTTACAAACATACAAAAATGCAAATCTTTCCTCTTTTTAATACCTCTGTAGATAAAAATGGATCCCTCGTATCCCTCGGTCGCGACATCATTTGAGAACAACTTCATTCATCTTCTTTTAATATTTTGTAGAAGGTTCTTACGGAAAGAAAAATTAAGAGAATCACACAGAAAATTGGAAAATATCAGAAAACATTACATGCGTTTAACCGTTTGCGCGTTTGATGAATGTAAATTTGGCAGACAGCTTTTTTATTCTTTATTTATGGATAAGTTTTGTATTGAAAATTTTCATGGCCATATTTTTTTACATCTGTATCGCTTTACAAAAGACTACACACTGTGAAGAGAATACTATAGCTGTGTTAGCACAGAGCATTGTTTTGCCTACTTTCTTGGCTTGTGGTTTATGGTTTTATTCTGTCAAAATGTTTTTGATCAATTATTACATACTACCCACCCCTTCTTCACACGGGTGCAATGGCAACCTGTTATAACACCGAGATTTCTGCGCTTCTTCTAAATTGTTTATCTACACAATATATAATAAAGAGAAAATATACCAATGTTTGTTTGTAATGAACTAAACTAAAAAGTCAAAAACTACTTAACCAATTAAAAAAAATCTTACGCCTCTTGAAACCTACATTAACAGCGGATGTTGGGTTCTTTTAAATTATTGTCATGGTTTCATTTAGTTTTAGTAGCAAATGTAATAATATTACCACAATGTTTTGTTTTGTTTGCCATCGCATCGACCGATGTGTAGAGGACGGCGACACTCGACCATAGTGGCTAGTGGCTTTACTTGATTACCAATACAACAGCCCACTGACATGTTGACATAATTAATGTACACAATGAAGTTGAATTCAATTTACTAATGGAATGGAACTGTTTTAAGTGTTCTAATAATTTAGTTAAAAATGGGCAGGCGTTGTGAATTACTTGGTGATGCTCAACTTAGTGTCAGATGACTGTAGTTAACGCTATGCACAATCATAATAAGGGCTTATATAATATATTATTAAATAGGGCGGAAACGGCAAATATCAAAAATGGAACTCTAATAATTTCGGCCTGACTATTTGACTGTCCGCCTGCTGATATCTGTCCGTCCCAAAGTTACACGGCCATTTTCCTCGTAGACTATTTATTGGCACTATAGCTGAAATTAGGAAGAAATTTGAATTCAATATACTGCTTAACAATGTCGTAGTAAAATTACGAAATAGGTAATTAAGAGTGGCTCTCCCTCTATGTGTAACTGACGGAATAACTATCAATACAGTGCACATAAGCCTTGTCGATATTTTTGGATCCCATAATTTTATTCAAAATCATATTACCAAGTGTCTAATTAAATAGTTGGTGATAAATGGGATATTTTCGGTTAGAACTTCCAAAAAACATTGTTTTTTTATTGTTTTAAGAAATCCTATATTTTATAATCATTAAGTAAATGCACTGGTAAGTAGGTACACAAAATGATTGTTTTTCATAATTATTAGTAAGTAGGTAGTACTTAATTTAAGCAGTCGATAAAATCAATACTTCTGATGCGTATTTGCGAATATTTAACAGGCATTTTGGCGGTTTTAAAATGATATGAAGGTTATTATGATCTCATTAAAATAATATGCATACCACATTTAATGCACACTATGCTCTCTGCTAGGCTCTGCTTGTTAATCACGAACCCAGTGACAGGAGGCTGTAATTTTCGACGCACCTCGTAAATTCTCAAGATTGTCGTGTATACACGGCGACCAAAACTTACCAGAACACTATGCTGCACATGCGCCCGCGACGACCACTTCACCAAAATGGTTGTGTCAAAAAACCCGATTTCTCACCGCCGCGCTGTTTAGACTTGTTAGGGCTGCAATTGGAATATGCTGGCAATTTTAATAAAGAACCTGACATACGGAAGTTCGAGGAACATGACTTATGCACCCGGAGATCAGCACGAGAACCATCACACTCGATTAAAAGTAGATCCAAGTGAGAAGCATTTCGCTATGTCACCCGTTCAATCTTCTTCTTAGACAAGGCAGACCAACACTTCAGCAAACATCGGTAAATAGAAACATTTACAGTTTGTAAGTTAAAAAAAAATCGAAATATACAGCTAAGTCACACCAGGAGGAGATATTTATTATAAATTCCCTTGTAGAAATTTGCCCAAAATTACCGAATGGCGTGGTCGGTGAAAGTAACCACTTCTTTATTGTAAGAAGAAAATTAGGTATTTCTGTAAAAGTAGTTAAGTAGGTAAAGCGTCTACAAATAGGTAGGTACAGGAATCGTTGGTATATCATACATAATTAAGTGACGAGCGAGCGCCTCGGGTGAGGTCGCGTCATTACTTCTGAACTCGGTCGGAGTCCCTGCGGTCATCGCCCACCCGAACCGCGCCTTTAAAACGCGTTACGCCTTGTTTTGCAAGTAAAGTATTAGCCTACCTTACCCTTAACTAGTAGGTTCATCCAGTTTATTATTATATACTTGCTAATATTAAAGTCTTTGGCCGAATAGAAAATATGTGAACTTATGACACATTTGATCAAAGACTAAACTCTGTAGCTTCCAGAAAACATGCTCTTAGAAGGCTCTTTAATAATTACTTATAAAATAGTGAATATATTCAAGACAATCTTCTTTATTATTCAAAATCAAACTCAAAGTATAGATCTATTTCAATTAAACCATTCACAGGTATGAATTGTCAAAGTTGGTCAGTCAGAAAGATGAAGGTTCACTCCGAACTCCGAACGGGAAATAAACTCCATTGTCACTTTAGCCTATAATATAATTATCATAATATTAGTAATGTATGTACAAAATGTTGGTTACATTATTCATGTTGAAATTATACAAAATAGTACCTACCTACCTAAATGAGTACGACGTAGAAAAACGTGCACTCAAAGAGTTGCGAGAAAATAACAAAAGAATGAATAAGCCGTCCCCACTGACACGGATCAGCACCATTCACCTAAACCATTTTGAAGGAACAGAATCATTCACCATCAGCGAGACATTTGAGTGAGCATGCCATACTGTCAACCGCCTGGACACATTCAAGTCAATGAAAGTCAGACTCAGTATATGGTAGCTTTTTAATTGGTACATAGTATTTATACTTGTGCTATGCAATCGTATAGTACCTACTAAGCAATTTAATTTACAATACAATGCGAATATAGAGTTACAGTCTGCATCAGCTCCCGCAATATTTTCAAATAGGTAGGCACTAATCAATATTATCGTAAGTAACACTAAGAAAAGCATCGCTTTATCGCCTATTTAATTCCCCAACGTAAGGAGGTATGCTTGCCTGCATAGTGTGCATTTTAAACAAGATTTCATTTAAAGTAGTATTCATATTATAGTTGTGTATCTCATGTCGATACACGTTGATGCGAAGGAATGAGGATTATGTTGTGAGGAAAGTTTTGATTATGTATGTGGAGGGTTACAAGAGTAGGGGGATACCAAAGAAACGATGGATGGATTGTGTGAAAGATGATATGGCTAGGAAGGATGTGACTTTTGAGATGACGGCAAATATAAATGTATGGAAGAGGAAGACATGCTGCGCCGACTGCAAATAAATTGGGATAATGGCAGGAGGATAATGAGTGGTTTGTGTCAAGTACATGCAGCAGCCAGGGTTGCTGCTCAGAATCACCAGGATGCACGAAGAATCGCACGTGCACGCACACATGTGCGCATGCAAATGCTGTTTCAGCAGTGATGATTGAGCAATTAAATCTTATAAATGAAACTTATTTCGTATTGCCGTAATGTAGCTGTATTATACTTAATTATTGAGAGGTAGGTACTTATTCTAACATCTAATCGTCCTTGCTCAGTATTGTCCGTACATCCTAATTTATAATCCTCCGGACGCACGTCGCGTCGTCTGAAACTCAACGGAATGTTAATAATCCGACCGTCGTGATCGTGCAGATGCGCTGGTATTTCTCATTTAGCGGCGCAGACGGAATGCGGGGATGGGCACCGGGGGTCGGGCGCCCTCTTCGAGTGCCCTACATATAATACTAATCTGCTTTGTGGAGGGGAGGAGTGGGAATTGCTTTTCAATTCCACAAAGTGGTACAGCTATAGAGCGTCTGACATCATGCTGTTGTGTCAGTAAAAATGTACATGAAGTTTCCAGTATATCTCAGTTGCAAATCGAGTGGGCATGGTTAAAGCTCTCAACTGGCCTACAGGCAACTCAGCTTACAGCAGTTCACTGCAAGGCTTAACCTATCCCAAGTGGCGCCACAATACTCATTTCTCCACCGTTCGTATTCAATCTGCACCGGCTACCTTTTTAAGATCGACGTTCATCACTCCATCTAGTTGCAAATCGCCAAGAGTCGAAAAACAACGTTGCAGCGTTTTGTTTTGAAGGGTATGCCGAATGGGTGCCCCGGTTGTCATAAGACATCTCAGTCCTGGAAGGGCAACGCGGGATAACTTTTATTATTAATCCTAACTAAGGTAAATGTCATTCGACAACATTTAAAATAAATCTTTCTCTTGCACGTTTGTCTTACGCTACTTGCGCCAGTTGTAAGTTCTAATTTAAAAAAGTACAAGAAATTAACGCAGATTATGTAGAATTGCGTTTTATAGTTTTAGTGATGAAAGTTTGACTCAGTTCAAGGTACCCTACTAACCTACTGCTTTTCCCCGCTTGGTCCAAGTTCCAACGTATATTTGCAGCTTTGTGTCCAAAGGTTGTGACAGAGTATGCGGCCAGGTTCACGGGCAATGAGTGTTATCACTACGGGACAAGCTCCAGCTGGCTAATGTCGGTGACATTGCGCTATCCGTTAAGCAGCTAGTAATTAGTGTATTATCTTATCTTTATCTATAGCGAAGTATCGCGGGACTGGGGCGAGTATTTTGTTATATAACACTGAGAACAAGGAAACTTGGAAATTTATATAAACAGGGCTTGGCGCTGTGACGTAAAGTATACCAGTAACGAGAGTACCATCCCAGTTGCGTAACACCTATAATATAATCCGTCTCATCTTGACAATTTCAACAATATTCATTGCGTTATACACCTTATCGAGCAGACCAATTTATGAATCACCTTAAAATGAAAGCGATTATGATTGGTGCAGAATTAAATTTCGGGATCCGTCAATACAACCTAAGAAATTCAAAGTTTCTTAGGTTTTTGCAAATTGCAGCGTAACCCCCCGTTCGCAAGAAAAGGGTATTATAAGTTTAACAGTGGATCTGTCTGTGGCATCGTAGCTCCCAAACGAATGAACCGATTTTGATGTGTTTTTTTTGTTTGAAAGCTGATCGATATGATTTTTCGCTTTAATTTATGAAAATCTGTTGTCTTTTGAAGATCATCAGCTCATTTCCTACTTGAATAAAGGGTCTTACCAAATTTCACAGGTCTGATTGATTTGAAATTTGGTGTACGGTTACTTCGGTGGTATTTGTAAGACATGGTAACTTTGATCATTTTAATGGTATCAATGAGTAGGAGTTAGATAGAAGATTGAAATTAAAACCCCAACAAAAAAAGACTATTAGTATGCTGTTCTCTTCCTACTTAGCGGTCCCCCGCGATGACGCTAGTATCAACATAATATTACAAATTATATAAAAACTTACAAGGCCTAACCTGCATATTATTTATTTACTTTTTATAAGTTCGTTTTTGTGTTGGGAGTATTTTTAGTTGTATTTTGATCAACATTAATTGAGACATGTCTCGAAATTTGGTATCATTAGGACCTAGGTGGTGCTGTTGTACACCAGAAACAGACAGACCAGATATGGAGACCCGACAAAGTCAAATGCGTCAAATAAACATGGCTCTCTTTAAGAGAACCAACATGAAATTTACGTTATACATCTTATATAGAAGAGGTACATGTAATAAGTTAGGTATTTAGTGATTTGTTGACGATGACAAATTGTTATCGATCACTGTGCCATTTTTCTACACTGTGCCAATCACATAATGATAGTAGCAATTTAATCACTGTGAATGATATGATTATTTAAATAAGCATGACATACTTAAGTACACACTACAATGATGTATTGTTTTTTTTAAATCCTCTTAAAATAATTTAACGCAGGAGAAACGAAAATACTTATCCAAAAAACAATCGCATGCGTGATTCTTCTAGAGCCACCGACGCGGCGTCGTCACACGATGACGAGTGCCGGCGGAGCTATTATAAATAGGTAATACAATAAATACCTATTCTCGTAGCGGACCTTTGTACCCTCTTTGTGAGTCTTCTCTCACAATGCGTGTACAAATAAAACTTGCCTGATATTTGCCTTGTGTAGTTATCTGTCGAATGATCGCCTCCGCGTGACTTACCCTCGACCTTTTTCATGAGGCATGTATGTATGTGCATACGAGTATGTATGTGTATCGTAATACATGTAGTATTACGATTTGTGCAAGCAGAGGAGTCATGGTCATATTTGTCGCTTATACAAATTATGCTGCCTCTTTTTAAAACGATCCAACCCTACATCATCTGCCTAGACTTTTCCCAACTATGTTGGGGTCGGCTTCCAGTCTAACCGGATCCAGCTGAATTCCAGTATTTTACATGGAGCGACTGCCTATCTGACCTCCACAACCCAGCTACTGGGCAATACGATACCCCTTGGTAAGACTGGTTGTCACTTTCGAGCTTCTGTAGTCAGAAGTTCGTAGGTACGTACGTACGTAATGACTGTCAAAGAACTACAAATGACAGACGGGACCATCGGGTTAACGTGCTTTCCGAGGCACGGGGGTCTCGATATGTTACGAACGGTAACCCGTCCACAGACTGACCTCGGCAAGCGTAGCTTAACCTTCGATCAAACCGAGCGGCTGTTTTTATTTAGCCACGAGCTTCTCCCGATCCAACCCTATAGTTAATAGTGATCAGTCGGTTACTTAAAACTAAGAAGTCGCGCCGTGATACCAAACCAAACGGTCGTATAATACGGGCACGAGCTATTTCAGTGCGATGGTGTAATACTAACTCACAACTAGATACAGTGAACCTGATCTGGACGAACAAGTTTTCCGGTGGCTGCAGGTCCCACATTTTCTTTTCCGGAAAGGACTTTCTGTTTCACTTTAATTACAATCCCTCGCGCAGCCTGTTAGGAACGTATGAACGTATGAATGAAGGAGACTAGTACTCGATGCACACCAATAACCTTGTCCCTACAACCGTATGATAAAAAACACTGCAAGCTAGTCATGAAATAGTATCGATAAAATTTGTGTGTAGGTAATGATTAATGATAGATACGCTTGTTTCCCAGCACCCCGGCGGAGAAGAGGTGCTGCTGGAGAAGGGCGGCCAGGACGCCACCGAGCCCTTCGAGGACGTCAGCCACAGCTCCGACGCCAGGTACACACCTTACGCTCATGTACGACTACAACCTGTCGACTTGTCTGAACGAAACTTTACTTTATATGCACAACACGTTCACTGTTAAAGTTCAAAAAAAACGTCTACTGAAGCAGTGCTCCCCTACTTTTCTTTGGGTTCCGTACCAAAATGGTTCTGGTGCGACTGGACAGACATGCGACAATGTCTGTTTGTCTCACAGCTGCTTTATTTCCGGAACTACTTACGCTATCGATTTTAAAATTGTAGGAATTACCTATAAACCAAAGTTGGGAACCAATGCCAACCAGCTGGGGGGGAGATAGGTAAACAGTTACTTGTTCGCAATTCGTAGCATCTGTGATTCTTGGTACGGTTGTGTAGTAAAGGAGAATACTTATTACTTAGTGCTACAGCTGCCTGTTCTCTTAGCGTTTTTTACTAGGAGTTTTACTACTAGTAAAAGGCCAGGGGTTGAGCTGCCCCAACTAAATTTACGACATGAATTTAACAACTATTTTGTTTCTTTTATACACTTGAGTTTTTTTTCATTGTAGTGTACATTAATAAAGACTATTTGCTTTGTAAAGTATTTGGATTTTATTGACATGAATATTTACTTTTCAATGTATTGTATTATTATTAATTGAGTTATTGTGAATGGGAGGACAATGTAGAACGTTTTTATTTCTTATTATTGTTTTTTGTCCTATTCTGAACTGTAGTCTGGCAGTTTGAGTACTTAATGCGACCTACCCAAATGTTTCTTCTTCGCTGTTGTTCGTCGACCTGTTGAGCTCCTTGCTTCTGGAGTTGAGCTCTACAATTTCCTACAAATGCTTGCACTGACTGAACAGGTCCACTCATATGTGTGTGGTTGTTTCGTCAAAAGACCATCTCGGACACTTATCTGCATGGTTCTCACATGATCTAATCAAGATAATGTCTGGACCTTAAAAAAGACTTTGATCTCTGAGTTTCTTCTCAGAGTAGTCAGATAGCGAAACACCAACCTAGTTTAACACGTTGACGGACAGTACTCTCTCACATGTTAGGTTGCTGAGACAGTACTATTTTTCATACATTGCCCATAGGCGTAGCGTCACAGTACAACTATTATAATAACACATGATATGACAGAACGGATATAGACGTGAACGTCATAAGGCGTTCTGTCACATAGGTTATGTATTTTTGTAGATATATGACAGTACGTTCTGAGGCGTAAACGTCTATATAAAATTTTACGTCTTATGGCGTACTGTGTTTAAACTAGTCAAAAGATCGACGTCGAAGGGCGTACTGTCGTATTACTTCTGACTGGCTTGACGCCTACAGGCAGTACTGTCCGTCAACGTGTTAAAAAAAATATCTTACTTGTTGACGTGTAAAAGTGTTCGTAAAAACCTATTTACAGAAAATAAATATCATTTACTGGCTATTCCCAAAACACCTATTTACATGACGATCTATGGCGGACGCCTTTAGCTAGCAGTGTGCCTAGCACGAATGCGTAACGTCAACTGAAACCATTTTAAATATAAAAATATAACTATCCTGTAGCATTTAGGTTTTTTACGAGGCTGTTATGGGTAATACTAATTATTTGTATCATCCATTGATATGAATTTACGAGTATTTTATAATTATCGTTCGTTCGTTCTATTTAGTTAGCCTGGCATACCTACTGGCCATTTTGTACATTAAACTATGTAGTAACAGGGAATAAAAAACTAAGTAAAAAGTCGATAATGCGTAACCTTAAGAAGCAGTTTGGAGGTTATTGAAAGGTTACGAGTGTGATGACCTTTGAGCCTTGCCTTTTATTATTCTCCTGCATATTATAAATATGTCTTTAACGTTTTGTTCCACCAATGTATGCTAAGCAGGTGGTTCACTTGTACCTGCGCATCATGATAAGAGAACCGGTTGGTCTTCGTATAACTAGTCGCTGTTGTGTCGCAGGTCGCTGATGAAGAAGTACAAGATCGGCGAGTTGGTGGAGGCGGACCGCGTGCAGAGCAAGAACGCGTTCGCGCCGCAGTGGAGCAACGACCAGGCGCAGGAGCAGGGCAAGTGCGTAATCGCCTAGTACCGCCACCACCACCACCACCACCACCCACGACCACACGCCACTCACCACCGTAGCTACACAAACACTTATGACACGCCTACAAAGAATGTAAACAAATCAATTGCTTGTGAATTACAACGTTTATACAACATGCATTGCTCTTATGAAGAGCTGTTTTGATCTTGTTTACATTCTTTGCAATATTATCGGTAGAAAGGAGATACGAGTATGTGATGCAGGCCTAGTTTCATAATGTAACTACCATGTAATGCGGTGCCTATGTAGTATGGAGTT
The DNA here is from genome assembly GCA_905147745.2 of Phlogophora meticulosa. Classification (NCBI taxonomy): domain Eukaryota; kingdom Metazoa; phylum Arthropoda; class Insecta; order Lepidoptera; family Noctuidae; genus Phlogophora; species Phlogophora meticulosa. The sequence continues at coordinate 19,238,502 of LR990519.1, read as the reverse complement.
GGTGATAATGTGTATCTTATTTTGAATAACTATCTAACTGATGAACAATACATTTGTGGACAAATGATTACATACACATTTTACATGTTTGAAGCCATCGCATGGCGCCGCACAGTAGACATTACTAACATAAATAGGAGTAACTGAAATAAGAATGTTTGTCTCTGTTCACAACATTTTTCAGATGAAACTGTTTCCTTTTAAATAAACATCAATTCCGTATCGAGTAAATAGATCTGATATCATTATTTGAATTCGTCACACATACAGGTTGAGTATATTTCACAGGGATCTCTCGGTGTATTACTAACACCAACAAACAACACAAAGTAATCCCTGATAAAAACCAAATAATCAACATCATCGAAATTAATCAATTAATTCTCATATTTATCATAAGTGACACACATAGTGATACCACATTATAGCAACGCCTAACATTGTTATAATCTGGTATTACAATAGTTTGCCTCCCGTAACATTGTTATGGCACGTGTAACAACTGATCGCGCGTCACAAGATTCTACCATTCCCATTCCGTAGCACATATTCGTAGCCACTACATGCGCACGCGCACTTGGCTCTGTGTAATGATAGCTACTTCGCTCACCCCTACTAAATACTTATAAACATGCCACAAATAAACTATTGTGATTATAATGATCTGTAAAAGCTTACGTATAGATATGTAGTGAGAATATAATTATTGTTATAAATAACTATATAAGTACTTATAAGCTTAAGTATATATTATTTTACGACATTATAAATGAACTCGTTGGTAGATCTCTAAATGAATTCCAATATTATTGACAACTGGTTGTTGTAGTTATTGCACAATATTATGTTTTGGTGTACATTTGTTATAAGCGGGCATTCGGCCTCGTCACTTGGTGCTTATTTTATGATCATAGTAAAGCTAACTGTTGTATTGTGACTATTGACTAATAAAGTGCATAATGTTACATCAGCCTCATTATTTACACCCTTTACACATCCTCTTTAAATGCTTGTTTTGTTACACAGACCCACGTGCTTATTTATCCTTTATTCGTTCTGTTGGTCCGCATTTTACAAATAATTATTCTAGAAAATAAAAGGCTACCTGGTATATTGACATACATGAGTGGATGCAGAAAGTACTTTGGTTGTTTAATCTACCTGTATGGCAAGTCACTATTTAAATGACTTTGGTAAATAAATGAGGTCTTTCTATTATTTGATTATGAAGGCCAGCATCTAAGTTCACATCGTTATCCCTGGCCTTGACACCAAACACGCCACTGTCACAATAAGTAGAGATGAGACCGGTCAACCATCATGTATTTTAGTTTCGGATGATACATCAACTTAGGATCATTGGAACATTTTCTGTGAAGTATAAGTGGGTACCAATTTACATTGCATTAACATGCTTTCAACTTTAGTTTGTGCTCGTAACACTTTATTATGTGCTTTGTTATCTTTGAGCTGTCGACATAAATAATCAAATGAAACAAGACGAGTATGTATTGACAACAGTTGCATACCGTCACATATAGCTAGTGTAATTGGTGTGTAACTGTGTACGTACTTGTGTATAATGTGTGGTATTAGCATGTTTTGTTGTCGTCCGCAGCGCGTGGACGTCGTGGCTGACTCCGCTGCTGCTGGGCGTGGCCGCCACCATCCTGTACCGGTACCTGTTCGCGTAGGGCGCGTCCGCCGCGCACGCGCAGGGACTCGCCTACACCTAACTTAGACCTAAGTAAATAAACTGTGCAAACATCTTCTAAGACAACGACTCCAGTTCAATACACTGATATTATCGTCAGTCATATAATGCAAGTTGGTGGCGTAGTACTGCCGCTAGTAGTAATGCATTGGTCGGAAGCTGCACAAGTCGCAGCAGTCGTGCGTGATACGTTTACAAGGGACGCTCGAGTACGTTGGGGCAGATTAGTGGATTGCTGACTGAATAGAGCAATAACTGAGTTTGTGGCCTTTATGCAGCTTTGTGTGCCGCAGACGAACAAGTCTAGTGTTCAGTAGTACGTAGGTACGCCCACCAACTATGAAATACGACGCAAGCATACAAACGCTCATTGTTTCCAATTCGACAAGAATTTTAACAATAATTTATATTGATTATTGCGATAGTACTATTGCGTCTTCGTACCCCCCCGCTGGGCTTCAGTCGACTGCTGCACTTAAAGTATGGCCTTAATAATTTATAAATTACTTTATTAAAATTTGAACTAAGGGTGCCAGTAGCGTATAGTAATTAATTAAATGACTAAAGTGTGATTGAGATTTCAAGCTATCGCTAAACTGTAACTGCTTGTATACAAATATATTTTGATGCTTTTATACTTAGATAAATACCTACGTTCCACTATAACCATAAAGCTTGTATGTATACCTATTGCACGAAATACCAGTGCATATTTCTACAAAAGTAGAGATATTGTTATATCTTGCAATGTACTTGTGTCCAGAACCTATCTTATATTGAGATATACCTATTGATTTATTCATCCATGATAATAATGAAACAAATACATAAAGGTCTACGACATGGAACACGATAAGCGCTGGTGCGCTATTACGTCGGGGCCGCTCGGAGCCGCAGTAGGCTATACATGGCATACATGCTCGCTGTTTACTAAAGCTTTTGTAGAAGTTGTTGGGCAGATCGTGGGCGTCGCGTGGCGGAGGCTTGTTTTATTACCACTCGACTGTCACCTGGTGTGTCAACTCTATGATGCCAGTATGCAATTACTACTTCTTAGTTAAGGTGTTAAGATTATATTATTATAGATTAATAAGCGAAACATGTACTTTTACTCTTCCTTGTTTGGGACTAGGAAATTCGTGGTATTTGAAACATTCAGGGATATAACTTTGCACCCTCTGTTCAGAGTTCGTTTCAAATGATTATTATGTTTCATGGGGGATGTGAAGTAATGCTGCTTTTATTGGGCATATCGCTAATATAATTAGAATTATGTATTTGTATAGGAAGATGTTACTGTTACTGTACTGAAGATGTCGTAATAAAAGCAGTGTGTGTTCTCAAGTGAAAGTTCTACATGTAAAATAATAATAACATATTTATGTGTGAATGGATGGATGAGGGTATATTTAGGTGCTGGTTTTTCTAAATAAACGCCCCACTTGAGGAATTGTGTGTTAATGTTGTCAATTACATTAATATTGTATTCCATGTCTGTGTAGTGGCTCCACATGTAGTGGTGCCATGATCTATGCACAAACAATATATTTCGATGGTGATTCCCGCATTTTGTCCACTTAGTGTTCTAACTGAATTCACATTATAATCCAAATGAACATATTTTAAATATACATATATATTTGATTGTGGCTCTTGCTCAATTGCATCCATGGTCTGCTGTTGAGACTTACAAAGTGTAACCATAGTGTTCCAGAAGGCATGCTGTTTATTTATTCAGAGGAGGTTGAAATTACGTTTCTTTTGCTATGATATTTTACACATAAACTA